>PVJI01015893.1:0-39805 GCA_004026765.1 Micronycteris hirsuta
TCTGGCTTCGGCCCCAGGATGTCTTGTTCTCATAGACTGACCTTGCAGTGGAACACTGATTATCAAGCACATACTCTTCCCAGGGTTGAGAAGCAGTCAAGGCCCGAGGAGTTGTCAAGGCCGGAAACCAGGCCTGGTCACCACACCCGCGGTGCCAGACCCTATCCACGACCCTATTAGACCCTCCTGGGCTACTACAACTATTGTCTTTAACTCATCCTTCAGTGCCTTTCCATAACCAATCCTTCATCATATCCTATCATTTTCATTTCCTAAATATATTTTTATATCATCTACTTTCATCCAACCTTTCTGAACTGAACTATTCTAAACCTGGACATTTCTCACACAGACCTCCGTTAAAGATCCCTAACTATTCTGATATTCATTCTCCCTCTCTTCAGATTTTTCCCCTCCTTGCTTTCAGGTTGACCTTTTCATGAAGCCAATCTGACAAAGTCAACACCACTCCCTCCTCCAACAGCATCCTTCACAATATTCATGACTAAATGGTTTGCATAGCTTTGAGTCATATGTGTATAACCTGAACTCATATCACTCTCCTGCTCTGCCAATATATCCCAGGTACACTGTCCTTTCTCCCAGGGTGAGACACCACAGGGTGGCAACCAATGGATATTTCTCTCTCTCTCTCTCTCTCTCTCTCTATCTATCTCTATCTCTATCATCTCTCCCCTCTCTCTCTCTCTAAAATCAGTAAAAATATCCTCAAGCAAGGATTTTTTTAATCTTTTTAAGAAAAAAATAATCATATACTGCCTCCCATCTCCTGCTTTTTGCCTGACACCCTAATACTTGTTTTCTTAGTCTTAACTTATAAAGTTTACATTCTGTAGGAAGCTTTACCTGATACCTTTCAAGCAGTAATTTCTAAACTATAAATCATAGTATAGTGTGTCTCTAACCAGTAATTTTTGTAAAGTTGTAGAACATTACACCATGGCATAGATTGAGATAAGATAGGACATATAATATAGTACATTCAGTTAAAGCTAAGCACTTTTTTTTATAAATTTGTGTGCAAGCGTTGGGGGGGCTGGTTGTAAAAGAAGGTATATTTTTCTTACTGTGAGTCACATTCAAAAATAAGTTTGAAAGCACAAGTTTGAAAACCACTGTTCTAAGTGATCACCATTTATGCGTTTTCATAATACCAGCATTTGTCTTTTAGTAAAATGAACACACTCAGGCTATTATCTTGTGTATCTGTAACAGATGTATTTGTCTTATGTAAGATGTTGGAAATAAAGTAAGCTAAGACTTAACCTCCATTAAACAATCTGTCAAAACATAACCTCCACTAAATAATAGACTGTTTCTTAAAGTTAGGCCTATATCACTAAGGGTTTCTTTTTTCAGCATCAGTCAGAAAGCCATAAAAGGAATGTAATGATGGATCTTGTGCTACAGTTGCTGCTACCTCTACGAAGTTCTGGTTCAGCAAAATAAACATGGGCCTAGAGTGCAGATCTGCCTGAGTTCCAAAGCCTCCTCTGTTGGCTACTGACTTAAAACTTTTTGCAAGTTACATAACTCCTAGAAATTCCTTTGTCTTCTTCATCTGTCAGTTGGAGATGACACTCCCTGCCATACTGGGTTATATATATTAAATTGATAACATGCACTTAGAATAGTGTCTATCAAGTAGTGGGTGTTTAATAGATATTGATCGCTTTCCTCTTCTCCATTTCTTTCCTTCTTCTGGGTTGGTCTCCTGACAAAGGCTTTTCTAACATAAAATAGACAATCCTAGCTCATACTTTATATTTGAATTATAATGTAATCAAACTCAGTTCAAGTACAATATAAGCCAAACCAATGGCATCATAAAGCTTTTCATAATTTTTCCATTTTCTTCATATTGTCTTCTATTCTCCTATTCATAGCTAAGCAGCCCACTTGTTTGGACCAGTCTCGAAGTAATTCCAGGATTCATACCTAAACACTCCAAATCAAGTTTGGAAATCTGGAATCTCTTCCCTATGAATGGGACTGTTCGCTACTCTATATGGGTATGCTCTCAGCATCTAGCAGATTATGTCCATAGGTTGTGGGAAAATAAAGTATGTCTCAAAAGGAATATTCTATTATGTCTCCACCAAAATGTGCTTTATGAAGTAACTGAAGTAAATATGATATGACTGACCTAACAAAAATGTACTATTTTACTACACCTCAATCAAGGACTATAAAGTTTACCACCATCATTTCTTATAATGTCTATGAAATTCTATACAGATAATCTATCAAATAAATGAAATGGGAAGATAGTAATTCAGGATTTAACAACTCAGTGAAAGTTGTAAGACTAGAAGCATTTCCAATACTAACAAATGTCTCATTATTTAAGCATACCTGATTATACTTAGCAGTTTATGAAAGGTGGGATTTATACAGCTTGATTCTCTTCTGTGCCTCCAGTTCCATTGATTTCACATGTTCCCTAATGTGGAAGACATCTAGAAGAGATGAACATAAGTGAATCAACCACAACAAGTTCCCAAATATCTCCAAAAGCTCAAACTAAAGCAAGAAGCATCTATACTAATTCTTTATTTTTTTCTCATTTTTTTAATAAAATTCTTTTTATCCAGACATGCCTCTGTTTCTGAAACTCAAAAAAAAAAAAAAAAGAAAAGAAAGAAAGAAACCCAGGCTGGTGTGGCTCAGTGGATTGAGTACTGGCCTGCGAACCAAAGGGTCACTGATTTGATTCCCAATCAGGGAACATGCCTGGATTGCAGGCCCGGTCCCCAGTAGGGGGTGGGAGAGAGACAACCACATATTGATATTTCTCTCCCTCTCTTTCTTCCTCCCTTCTCCTCTCTCTAAAAAACAAAACAAAATAAAATCTTTAAAGAAAAAGTAAACAGCATGATAGTTTAAAGAGACATACTTTAAAAGCAGCATTACCTTTGAGCAATCTAGTCCTCAATTTGTAATAACCTTGATTTCCTCAATGTAGTTATTTCATAAAATGCTGAAACACTTCTAAAACCTGGTAACAATATTTATTTGAATATTTTCTTTATTTTAGAAGTATTAGGCAGTATGTACTTGAACGAACACATATTTTAAAGCTGCTGTATAAAGAATACAGAATAAGCATAACCATAATTTCTCTTTATGTTAGATGTATTCATAAATAACTTAATGCTGTATAATTTAAATTTATTTTAATTTTTGTTATATGTTGTCACCAACAATTCATGTGGGTTCTGGAACCCTCACTTTATACGTGAAGAATATAAAGAGATATTCTTTGTATGGTTTTCCCAAGAGATAAAATAAATCCTGTTCTCAGTTTTCTTAAGCCTATAAAAACTGAGCAGGTGTCTGCTATGTGAACTAAATACATAATTCAGGTATGTAAACAGAAAGTTCGGTTTGAATTAGAAAACAGACATGGTATTGTTTTGTTGACTTGTTAAATCATTACATTATCACTGTATACCTCAACCTGATTCATCTACCTGACATATTTTATTTTAATTGAGTTCTCCTACATTCTATTATCCCACTTTAGAAATCAGAGAGAGGCACTGGAATCATAATTCTAGATAAGAATTTGACAAAATCATATTTTGTAAAAATGATGAATTTGAATATATGTCTCCTATGTCTTTATCTAATACCAAAAACTGAAAATTCACTGGAAAATCTCTTAATTTGTGAAAGACTGAATCCATTTACCCACAAAATATACTGGTTTTGTAAAATTTTGAATTAAATTATCTCGGTGAAATGTGAGACTAATCAAAAGTAAATTTCTTAACTTTTGCCACAACTCATTTAAGGAGTAAAGATCAAATTTCTGAAATTTATGCTTTAAAAATAAATGAACAAGCAACAAGTGCTAGCGAGGATGCAGAGAATAAAGAACCCTAGGGCACTGTTGGTGGGAATGCAGACTGATGCAGCCACCATGGAAAACAGTATGGAATTTCCTCACAATATTAAAAATGGAATTGCCTTTTGACCCAGTAATTCTGCTGCTGATATTATACTCTAAGAATCCTGAAACACCAATTCAAAAGAACCCATGCAGCACTACATTCATAGTGACGCTATTCATAATAGCCAAGGGCTGGAAAGAGCCTAAGTGCCCGTAAGAAAATGAGTAGATCAAAAACTTTGGTGCATTCACACAATGGAATACTATGCAACAGAAAGAAAGAAGGAACTCCTACTTTTTGAGACAACGTGGATGGAACTGGAGAGTATTATGCTAAATGAAATGAGCCAGTTGGTGAAAAATAAATACCATATGATCTCACCTATAAGAGAAATCTAATGAACAAAATAAACTAATGAACAAAACAGAACCACAGGCATGGAAACATGGAACAGACTGAAAGTGACAAAAATGGGATAATTGGGTAAAGAAAGGGAAGGGAATGGACAAAGAACTTGTATGAATGACCCACAGAAATGGACAACAGTGTGGTAATTGACTAAGGGAGCAAAGAGTGGGATGGGCAGAGGAGGCAAAGGGGGGGGGAAATTGGGACATCTGTAATAGAATCACAATAAAAAAGATTTAATAAAAAGTCATGTTTAAAAACTAAAAAGAAAACAAATATATTTTTTTTATTTTATTCTTGTTCAAGTACAATTATCTATATTTTCCCCTAACCACTCCCCCCCCCGACCCCAGCCATTCCCACCTCCTTCCCCTGATCCTAGCCCTCCTTGGTTTTGTCCATGTGTCCTTTATAGTTGTTCCTGAAAACCCTTCCCTCTCTTCCCCCCATTATTCCCTCCCACCTCCCCTCTGGTTATTGTCAGTTTGTTCTTATGATGGAATACTATACAGCAGAAAGAAGGAGCTCCTATCCTTTGTGACAGCATGGATGGAACTGAAGAACATTATGCTAAGTGAAATAAACCAGGCAGTCGAAGACAAATACCATATGATTTCACCTTTAAGTGGAACCTAATCAAACAAAACAAACAAGCAAAATATAACCAGAGGCAAACAAATATTTTTTTATTAGTTGTATAATAGATAATTTTGCTTGTTTCCTCTTAGACCTGTTGGCCTTAAACTATCTTTAACCAAAATAAAAATTCTCACCTACACTTTTAAAGAGAGTAAAAAGAGGGACAGAACATTATTGGAGTTTAGGTTAGGAGGTGAGTGTTATGCTGGACACTTTATATTTCTTATCATGCTTAATGCTTTACCAGTATATATTATAGAAAATAAAAATTAACCAAGTAATACATAATGACAATAGTTGTAATTTGTACAGACTTAGGGATTCTAAAACTCTATAATTCTAAAATATGGTCTCTTTCTCAACATCATTTTCACCACTGGTGACATATTTTGGCATTGTGCTAGAACCATAGACCATAAGTCTCTTTCATTTCTTGTCCTTAGTAGCATGGAAATATTTATATTTTAAATTAATTGTGATCTACAGCTTTTTTTCAATCATAATGAATTTAGAAAATTAATTATCTTGATGACAAGATACAAAAATAGGACCAGATGAAAGGCACATTTCTAAAGCCACCTAAGAAAGAAAATGTCATCTGTCATTTTATGTTATTGTCATTTATCAATTAACTATCAAATGATATACTTCTGACATTTAGAAGAAAGACAACATGCCTAAGAAATGTCAAGGCTTTTTTCTTTCTCCAAACACAACTTTATTTTCAGAAAGCATAACAACAGAAATGCAGGTGTCATGTAATTTGTTTTTCTTTTCACACTATAAGCTTTGCCTGGAAACTTGCATCAGCCAAACCTGATATCTGTTGCCTAGCAACCACCTGACAATCCTAAGACTTAGGTGACCTGGATATATTTCTGACTGTTAACCCTTACACTACTGAGTTAATTAAACACAGAATCTTAGGGTTCCTAGGTAAAAAAATATATATTGTGGAATTTAATTTTAACCATCAACAATTTAATTGATTTTCTTATTGCAGGAACTAAAGAATTGGAATAAACAATAAAGAGTTTTATAATAATAAATTATTTTTAAAACAGATAATAACTTGTGTTTTCTCATCTGGTAGGCTTCTAAAAAAAGTACACTGAGTAACTCTTGTAACTGAAGCTTCAGTTTCTATCTTTATCATTCAATTGATATGCATGCACATTTTTCCAAAATTGTAATGTCACAAAAAAATTCTGAAAAATAAGATCATGGACATGAACTCAGTGTGCCAACGGCAGACTTCATCAGTGCTTAAAACACACCCACAAAGCTGAACAAAGAGATGTTAATCTGCCAAGAACTCAGGGAAACATATTAATCTCTAATGTAAATATGGATCAATAAGATTAATGTTTGCCTTTGTTAAAAATAGTTATATTTTAATAAATACAATTACGGATATATTATGTAAGCACTTTCAAATGAAGGCTAAAGGGATGAAGAAGAGAGAGACTTTTAAAATTCTTTGCAAAACAGTGACATTTAAATAAGTATTAGAGATTTTCCCACTTCTTGAGGCTAAAAAATAATCAAATGCTTTGCTGAACTCTCTGACAATGCTGCATCTTTAAAATGTTAATATCCACTTGCAGAAACCAACTGTTCACAACAAATTTTAAGTAATTAGAAGTAGAATAATTTTCATCATATTAGTCAAACTATTAAATTTTATATGGGTTGAAGTGTGTGTGTGTGTGTATCTGTATGCATAGAAATTAAGAAAAAAACAAAACTAACTGGGTGCTCACATTTAATTGTTTTAATTATAAACATTTATTATTAAGAATATCTTCTTACATCAGTTGAATAAATTTATTATAAAAATCAATTTATTAAACCTTGAGTGAAAAAGAAGACTCATTTGTAAATGGGCTAAATGTCTGCAATATTGAAAGATAACCCCTACTAACTGCAGAGAAAAATTTTGATTCACCAGGAATAAAAGGCAATACAGTTGATTATAAATGCTTATTGAATATATAAAGTATCAGTTTAAAAACAATGAAGACAATTTATGTCATTCAGTTAATTTATAAAATTGTAAATGTTATTCAATTGATGGTTTCTAACTCAATGAAACATTTTACTAGAGATCTTTGAACAAAGTTTACATGGTATAACTTGAAAGGTAATGGGAGAAAAAATATAATAGAACCATGTGTTCTAAGAGATTGTATCAAATATAAAAAGGATGGTAACTAAAAGAAAAACCAGGGAGTGCTGGCCAAGATGGAGGCATAGGAGAGATGCTTCGCTTCCTTGCACAACCAAAAGAAGGGTAACAACAAATTTAATAACAATAAACTACCAGAAGTGTCAGAAAATCAAACTGCATGGAACTCCGACAACCAAGGAGTTAAAGAAACTTTCATTCAGACAGGTAGGAGGAGTGGAGATGGGCAGCCAAGTGGAGAGTACCTGTAGCAAGGCAGCCTACCATGCAGGTGAGGAGAGGCTGGCTGACTGGGAAACTAAAGACTCAAAACCTCTAGCTGTAAAATACTGTGGTGAAGCGGGGGTTCAAAGACAGGAGAAACTCCCAGTCTCATAGGAGAGTTTGTTGGAAAGTGGAGCTAAAGCTGACCCCTCCCCCACATACAGTGTGCCATAACGCAGCAAAGCAGGTTGCCCTGCCCTAGTGAATACCTAAGACTCAACCCCCTTACAACATAACAGGTGTGCTGAGACAAAGAAATATGGCCCAAATGAAAGAACAAATCAAAACTCTAGAGAAAGAACTAAGCAACAAGGAGGTAGACAACCTATCTGATGCAGAGTTCAAACACTGGTAATCAGAATGGTTATGGAACTGATTGAGCTCTGTCACAAAATGAAGGAAGGAATGAGGCTACACAAAGTGAAATAAAGGAAAATATACAGGGAACCAACAGTGAAGGGAGGAAACCAGGACTCAAATCAACAATTTGGAACAAAAGGAAGAAATAAGCATCCAACCAGAACAGAATAAAGAAACAAGAATTCAAAAATTGAGGAGAGGCTTAGGAACCTCTGGGACAACTTTAAGTACTCCAACATCTGAATCATAGGGGGGCCAGAAGGAGAAGAGCAAGAAAAAAAAATTTGAAAACTTACTTGAACAAATAATGAAGGAAAACTTCCCCAATATGGCAAAGGATATAGACTTCCAGGAAGTCCAGGAAGCCCAGAGAGTCCCAAAGAAGTTGGACCCAAAGAGGAACACACCAAGGCACATCATCACTAAGTAACCCAAGATTAAAGATAAGGAGAGAATCTTAAAAACAGCAAGAAGAAAGGAGAAAGCTACCTACAAAGGAGTGCCCATAAGATATCAGCTGATTTCTCAAAAGAAACCTTAACCTTACAGACAAGAAGGGGCTAGATGAAGTATTCGAAGTCATGAAAGGCAAGGACCTATATCCAAGATTACTCTATCCAGCAAAGCTATCATTTAGAGTATAAGTGCAGATAAATTGCTTCTCAGATAAGGTCAAGTTAAAGGAGTTCATCATCACCAAGCCCTCATTATATGAAATGTTAAAGGAACTTAAATGAGAAATTGAAGAAGATCAAAAACTATGAACAGTAAAATGACAACAAACTCACAACTATCAAGAACTGAATCTAAAAAACAAAAACTAATGGAGGGTTATCAGTGGGGAAGGGGGGGAAGGGAGAAAAGGTACAGGGAATAAGAAGTATAAATGGTAGCTACAAAATAGACAGGGGTAGGTTAAGAATAGCATAAGAAATAGAGAAGCCAAAGAACTTATATGTATAACCTTTGGACATGAACTAAGGGGGAATGGAGAATGCTGGAGGGTGGGGGGTGCAGGGGGAGGAGGGGGTTAAAGAGGAGAAAAAATTGGGATAACTGTAATAGCATAATCAATATAATATACTTCTAAAAAAGAAAAAAATCAGAATCAAGTCAGGATGTTTGTTGTTATTTTTATTATATTGAGAAAAATATTCCTGAAGACATAACAGAAAAATAAGGGCAATAATAAAAGTGAAGAAAAAATATAGTTGACAGAATGGGAGGGTAATCATCATCTCTACCATGTATCCCTAAACATAACTTCTGCGCTTGTGCACATCCTAAAACACATAGAACAGTAGGACATTGATCCTGTGGACAACAGCGGGGAAAAAATTAACTTTTAATGGACACCAACTTTATTTCAGGTATTTTAATATTAAACAGGACCACTGAATCTTGATATCACATAAACCCAGATACCAGTGTAGGCTTTCCAACCATGTAGCTGCAAGAACTTGGGCAAGTTATTGAATTTGTACTAGACAAGACTTTCCTTGTCAATAGAGAAGAGTTGTACCTTATTAAAATAAAATGAAGCATGTCAGGTGCTGAGGATAGTGCCTGGCACATAGTAAGTGCTTTAAAAGGGTTGGGGGATTGCATAATTGGGGGCTCCAGGATGGAACAAATATTTTGCACCGGTAAACACATTCACCGACATTCTGATGCTCTGTCAATAAGAAATACAAGAGACTTTCATTTAGCATCGACTCTCTACACAATTTGAGTATATTAACTCATCTGTAGTCCCAAAATCTTTTGTGAAGTAAATATAATTATTGTACTTACTTAGAAACTTGTGACTAAAGTTATTTTTCGACTTACCAACATTGAATCATCTAGCACAGAGGTGTGAAACTCATTTCCACCAGGGGCCACATCAGCCTCACAATTGCCTTTAAAGGGCCGAATATAATTTCAACACTTTAACAGTTAAGGAATAGTTATATTTATACAGTCCTAAAATTATTTCAGCCCATTGAAGACAACCACAAGGCTGATGTGGTCCCCGGTAAAATGAGTTTGACACCCCTGATAGCCGTTTTTAGAACCAATTTTGTGTCAGGTAGTCAGTCTTCTTCCAGGTGCTCAATATACAGAAGTCAATTAGTAAGATATAATGAAGGCTATAAATGAGCACGAGTCCTCTAACAGGGCCTTATTTTATTCCAAAGCCTCAGTACCTTTCCTATGCTAGTTTCTAATTGGAAACAGCTAAATTCAATGCCCTTTTCCCTAGTGGTTAGCAACAAAAAGAATTCTAACAAGGTAGCCCAGTTTAAATCAGTATAAAATATCTAAACAACAGATTGAGAGCCTTTAGCGCATAAATCCCACAGGAAAGTTAACGAAACAAGAATGTTGAGTATTCTTATATATATATATTCAGCCATAATTGGCCAGGAGTAAATGTTGGTTTTATATAAGCAATCAAACTAAGATAATTATATTGTTTTAATGCTGGTAAGGATTCAAGTAAAAGGTTAGTATAATAGCACATGCATTCAATGAATATTCATTGAACATGTCCTAAGTACCAAAGTGTAACTCTTAACTCCTAAATTAGGAATTACAGAGGTAAGGATGAGCAAGAGGTATGGATGAATCTCTGTGGGGTGGTAGCAAGCAGGCAATGAGAATATAGTGCTAGAGGTGCTCTGATGGAGGAAAACAGGGTGTTGTGAAAACAGCTAAAAATGTTAGAAAGCAATTTCATCAGGACCTGGGGCATGAAAATTTTTCTTCAGCAAAAGTCACCCATAACGAGACAAGAAGTATGTGATGTTTAATTTTGTCAACTTAACTGGGCTATGGGGACCCAGATATTTAGCTAAACATTATTCTAGATGTGTTTGTGAGGGTGTTTCTGGATGAGATTAACAGTAGAAATGGTAGACTGAACCAAGCCAATTGCCCTCCCCAATGTAGGTGGGCCTCATCAATTCAATGAAGGCCTGAATAGAACAATAAGGCAGAGTAAAGGAGAATTCACTCTCTCTGAGTGATGGCCTTTGAGCTGGGGCACCTGTCTTCTTCCTTTGTACTCATACTGGAATTTACACCATCAGCTCTCCCGGACCTCCAGTTTACCCACTGAAGACCTTGGCATTCTATTTCTGTTTCTCTGGGAAACCTTAACACAAAGAGCAAGTAAAATGGAGTAGAGAGAGAAGTATCTCAGGCTAAGAAAATGGCAGGAAAAATCTCTAAAGCAAGATAGTAAGTAAAATCTTGAGTCCAGATTCTGGAACATATTCCATGGGGCTGGACCAGGGAATGCTAAAGATGAACAGAGATGTAGCTAGAGAAGCTGCTGGAACAAGATGATAATGGAAACTGTATCCCACATTAAGGACCTTTACTTTAACTGTAAGTCAGTGGGAACCCATTCACATGTTTTAAGCCAGGCATGGCATGATAGAAATAACTCTGTGTCTGCACTTGTACCTATGCAAGAAGTAGGCTAAATGGGTAATGTGCAATAAACTGGGGAAATGACGCCGATCGCCTCAAGGATGGTAGAGTTGTGGAGATAGAAAGAAGGAACTCAATTCCATCGTGAGGAGGCAGAATTGAGAAGATGCAGTGATTGACTGGTGCCAGGTCTGTTTATGGAAAAGAAAGCATTTGGTCCCTGGCTGGTATGGCTCAGTGGATTAAGCACCAGCCTGCAAACCACAGGGAAGTGGGTTCAATTCTCAATCAGGGCACAGCCCTGGGTTGAGGGCCAGGTCCCCCATATGGGGCGCATGAGAAGCAACCACACATTAATATTTTTCTCCCTCTCTTTCTCCCTCCCTTCCCCTCTGTCTAAAAATAAAATAAACAAAATCTTAAAAAAAAAAGAAAAGAAAAAGGAAAGCATTTGGGTGATACAGTCTTCTCAGAAAAATAAGCAACTATATGTTGTGGTCTTCTCATTAAGATTTGTATGGAGCAAAATTAATGAGTTCAGCTCTGCACAACTGTAGTTTAAATGTCTGCAGCAATAAACAGTAGGCAGTTCATAATGCATGCATGGAATTGAGGAGAAGAACCTGGGTTGGTTGTTTGCAGGCAAAATCTTTGGAACATTGCAGTTGTAGCCCTTGGAGAGAATGAGATTCCTTCTAGTGAGAGCACTCACAGAACTATCTTACATAGTAAATTGACTGAATATTAAAAATATGTAGAAGGGTCAATAAGGCACTTTATATATTTGCTTTCCATCTTCAACACAACGTTGCTGGTAATGAGGAGTTTATAGTAGACTAGAACCCAATGCCAAAAGTTGTTTGCAGCAACAGCTCATCTAAGAAAGAAATAATAGAGAAGGGAAAATCAAGCACTGATACAAAGATATAAAAATTTATTACAACTAGTATTACTTAGAGCAGGTATTAAAGAATGTTGATATCAAATAAGATGTATTTTCAAAGAAAATACCAAGCTGTTAACTTCATATAATTTAATGAACACACAAGTGGCTATGGTTTATTCCAATTTCTTCAAAATGTATTTGAACAATATATGTGTCCATCTGTAGTTAAACATGATACAAACTTTATCTCAAAGTAAAATCTTAAGTTCCAGTTTCAAATAATTTCATACAATTCAAGAAATAAAATTGTTTCTTCATGGTACTCACACAAGGGATTCCATGCATCATGTTACATTCAATTACTGTTAACTTGGTCAAACACCAGTATGCACTATTAATCCAACAGGTCACTCGTAAGGCCAAATAGTGAATCTAGAAATATCAATATCTTGACAATTTATTAGTGAGTGCATAGTCCTCTTCAAAAACTGCCTTTCTTAAATGTGATCCAAGTAAGACAACTATAGCTTTATTATTTTTCCTTTCCAACATCTTCTTGTTATTTAATGCTACAGTTTTCTTCCATTTACCTTTTTCCTGTTTCATTCTTTAGGAACTCAGCCTCCTGAGAAGGACAACAAAAAGTCAATAATATTCTCAGCATACATTTAGAGAACAATGATATATATATATATATATATATATATTTTCCATTGAGAGCACAAAGAAGTCCATAGGAAAAGGAGTAAGGAAAAAGTGAGGTGGAGATACAAGGGTAATAATTTTAACAATGACTAATATGTGTTGAGTGATGCCACATGACAGACCCTCTGCCGAATATTTTACTTGCTAGTTAACACCAGAAATGTCTGTAATAAAATGTTACAGAATAAATTGTGTCCAGAAAAAAAAAAGGAAAGAAAATAACACTTGTTGGACATCACACTGTGCCAGAATCTTTGCATATGTGTATTGGTACATGTACCCTTCTCAATACCTTATCAGGTGAAACATGGATTCAAAAACAGATCTGTTTGGCCACCAAACCCTCCTGCTTTTCTCAGACCATGCTGCATTTACCTGTGTCCTGTAGCCTCACAGGGAAAAAGAAACCCTGGTCCTAAGGTAACTCAAAATCATGCTGATAGAAAACTATCAAGAGACAAAAAAATTTGGAATAAAAAAAAACTGACTTAAAAAATACAACAAACATGTCAGAACTGATGGCTTACTGAATAAAGGAAAACTAAAAAAAAACATGGTCATGACAACAGTCTGCAGAAATTCGAATTAAGAACCAATGAAAAATTTTCAGTCACGACGAATGAGGTAAGCTGTTTTGAACAGAGAGTATGTGTACTCATATAACTTGGGACATGAAAGGTCATCTTTCCTGAAAAAAATATAAAAAGAAGAGTCATAGAAGGAAAGCACCTCAAAGACAAATTGCCAGCTAGCTTCTTCCTGAAAAAATAAAATATTGTTAATATTATGAAATACTGGACCTTTCAACAAAATTTCCATGTATTTTATAAAATTTATTTGTATTGTTTTTCAAGTACAGTTGTCTCTATTTTCCCCCCGCCTTACCCACTCCCACCTCCCACCCTCCATCCCACCCCCCTTTGGCTTCATCCATGGGTCCTTTACACATGTTCTTTGATGATACTTCCCCTTCTTTCCCTCCTTATCCCCCCCCCTCCCTTCCGGTTACCATCAGTCTGTTCTTTATTTCAATGTCTCTACTTACATTTTGCTAGCTTGTTTGTTTTGTTGATGATCTCACAGGAGATTGAAATACATTATGTAAATGCAGTTATTTTTAGTTGCATTTAAAAAGTAAATTATTGGAGAACTTGGCCTAAAAAAAATATCAGTGAAAGGTCAGGTCTTATCTTACATACATCCAGTAAAAAAAAAACCCACCTAACTGTAATTCCAAGATTCTGGAGACAGAGAACAAACCAGGGGCTCACTAAGTGAAACTTCTGTTGTCAGTTGTTATTTCTCCTCTTTCATTTCTAATTTTAATTGGGTCCTCTTTCTTTTTTTCTTGATGAGTCTGGTTAAAGGTTTGTCAGTCTTGTTTCTCTTTCAGAGAACCAGCTCTTGGATTCATGATCTTTTGTACCGTTTTCTTTTTTAAGTATATTTTATTGATTATGCTATTACGGTTTTCCCAATTTTCTCCCTTTACCCCTCTGCCCTGCACCCCGCAACCCTCCAGCATTCCCCCCTTAGTTCATGCTCGTGGGTTGCACATGTAAGTTCTTTGACTTCTCTGTTTCTTATACCATTCTTAACCTCTCCCTGTCTATTTTATGCCTACCAATTATGCTACTTATTCCCTGTACATTTCCCTCCCATTCTTCTCCTCCTCCTCCCCACTGAAAACCCTCCATGTGATGTCCATTTCTCTGATTCTGTTCCTGTTCTACTTGTTTGCTTAGTTTTTGTTTTCATTGTTGTTGTCGTTGTTTTGGTTCAGTTGTTGATAGTTGTTAGTTTATTGTCATTTTACTGTTCATAGTTTTTGATCTTCTTCAATTTCTTAGATAAGTCCCTTTAACATTTCATATAATGAGGGCTTGGTGATGATGAACTCCTTTAACTTTACTTTATCTGGGAAGCACTTTATCTGCCCTTCCATTCTAAATGATAGGTTCACTGGATAGAGTAATCTTGGATGTAGGTCCTTGCCTTTCATGACTTCAAATACTTCTTTCCAGCTCCTTCTTGCCTACAAGGTTTCTTTTGAGAAATTAGCTGATAGTCTTATGGGTACTCTTTTGTAGGTAACTTTTTCCTTTCCTCTTGCTGCTTTTAAGATTCTCTCCTTATCTTAATCTTGGTAACTTAATGGTGTGCCTTGGTGTGTTCCTCTTTGGGTCCAACTTTTTTGGGACTCTCTGAACTTCCTGGACTTCCTGGAAGTCTATTTCCTTTGCCAGATTGGGGAAGTTTTCCTTCATTATATGTTCAAATAAGTTTTCAATTTCTTTTTCTTGTTCTTCTCCTTCTGGCACACCTATAATTTGGATATTGAAACATTTAAAGTTGCCTCAGAATTTCCTAAGCTTCTCTTCATTTTTTGAATGCTTGTTTCTTCATTCTGCTCTGATTGGACGTTTATTTCTTCCCTTTGTTTCAAATTGTTGATGTGAGTCCTGGTTTCCTTCCTGTCACTGTTGGTTCCCTGAATATTTTGCTTTATTTCACTTTGGGTAGTCTTCATTTGTTCTTTCATTTTGCAACCAAGCTCAGTCAGTTCTGTAAGCATCTTGATTACCAATGTTTTGAATTCCACATCAAATAAATTGCTATCTCCTCATCACTTAGCTCTTTCTCTGGAGTTTTGATCTGTTCTTTCATTTGGGCCATATTTCTTTGTCTCAATGCACTGGTCTGGTTGACTGTTTCTTTAATTCCTTGGTTGTTGAAGTTCCATGCAGTTTGATTTTATGGCACTCCTGCTTGTTTATTCTTTTTAGATTGGTTGTTATACTCCTTTTGGTTGTGCAAGGAAGCAAAGGGTTTCTACCTATGCCTCCATTTTGGCCAGAACTCTGTATTGTTTTCTTAGACTTTATTTTGTTCATTTCTGCTCTAGTCTTTTTTATTTCCTTCTTTCTACTCAGTTTGGGCTTTGATGTTTTTTTCAAGTTTCTTTAAGTGTAAAGTTAGATTGTTTATTTGATCTCTTTATTGTTTTTTTTTGTTTTGTTTTGTTTTGTTCTTCTTTTTGATATAGGCCTGTAATGCTATGAACTTCCCTCTTAGGATTGCTTTCCCAGTGTCCCATAGATTTTGAATTGTTGTGTCCTCATTTTCATTTGTTTCAAGGTATCTTTTGATTTCTTCCGTAATCTGTTGTTGACCCATTCACTGTTTATAACATGTTATTCAGCTTCTATGTCTTGGTCTGTTTTTCAGTGCTCTTCTTATGATTGATTTCTAGTTTCAAGGCATTATGGTAAGAGAAGATGCTTATAATGATTTCAATCTTCTTAAATTTATTGAGACTTGTTTTGTGCCCTAACATGTAATCTAGTCTAGAAAATGTTCTACATGCATTTGAAAAATATGTATATTCTGCTGCTTTGGAGTGAAATGCTCTGAAGGTATCAATTAAACCCATTTGACCTTCTAGAGTATCATTTTAAGCTGCTGTTTCCTTGTTAATGTTCTGCCTAGAAAATCTAACCACTGAAATCAATGGGATGTTAAAATATTCAATTATGCCTGTATTTCTGTCAATCTCTCCCTTTATGTCCATCAATATTTGCTTTACAGATTTAGGTGCTCCCATGTTGGGTGCATAAATGTTTACTAGGCTTCTATTCTCTTGTTGTATTTTTACATTTATCATTATGTAGCCTCTTTCTTTGTCTTTTTCTATAACCTTGGTTTTAAAGTCTATTTTGTCAGATATAAGTACTGCTACTCCAACTTTTTTTCTTTCCATTTGCATGAAATATCTTTTTCCATACCTTTAATCTGTATCTTTTAATCTGAGGTGGGTCTCCTGGAGGTAGCATATATATATGAGTCTTGTTTCCTTATGCATTCAGGTATCCTATGTCTTTTTGTTGGAGCATTTAAGCCATTTACACTTAAAGTGGTTATTGATAGATAAGTTAATATTGATAGATAAAGTGGTTATTGTTAGTAAAGTTAATATTTAGTGTCATTTTATTGTTACACTATTTTCCTCTAGTTAATTTTTTTTTCTCTTTTGCTTCTTCTTCTTAAAGCAAGCCCTTTAACATTTGTTGCAGTACTGGTTCTGTCTCAAAAAACCTCCTTAGCTCCTCATTTCTCCTTAGATTTAAACCATAGCCTTGCTGGGTAAAGTAGCCTTCATTGTAGGTATTTGCTTTTCATCATCTTGAATATTTCATGCTACTCATTTCTGACCTGAAATGTTTCTGTTGAAAAATCAGATGACAGACTAATTGGTGCTCCCTTGTATGTAACTACCTGCTTTTCTCCTGCAGCTCCTAGGACTTTATCCTTGTCTTTAAGCCTTGCCATCTTAATTATGATGTGTTTCAGTGTAGGCTTCTTTGGGTCCAACTTGTTTGTGACTCCTTGAGCTTCCTGGGATTGCGTATCTTTCTCCTTCAACAGATTGGGGAAATTTTCAATCATTATTTGTTTGAATAGATTCTTGATCCCTTGCTCACTCTCTTCTTCTGGTATTCCCATGATGCAAATGTTATTATGCTTCATGTTGTCCAAAATGTTTCTTAGGCTCTCCTCATTTTTAAGTCTTTTTTTTTTTTTTTGCTGCTCTGCCTTGGTGTTTTCTTCTGTCTTCCAAATCACTGATTCAATCCTCTCCTTCATCAAACTTAATGTCTATTCCTTCCAGTGTATTATATATTTCTGACTGTCCTTTTTATGGTTTCTATGTCTTTTTTCATGCTGTTATAATCATTACTCTAAAATTCTCTATCTGATAAAATGCTTGCCTCCACTTCCTCTAGCTGTTCTTCTGGAGAATTCCATTTGGAATTCTTTCATTTGTTCTTTCATTTGGGGTCTGTTTGTTTATCTTCCCATTTAGGCTTCTTCTTTGTATTGTTTCTATGTATTATATAGATCTGCAAAGACTCTGGTATAGATCTTTGTCGGACACTGCTTGTGACTGGCCCTGGGCAACCTGTTTAAAGCTATCAGTGATCCACAGCTAGTGGTTTCCTCTGCTGGGTGTGTTTGTGTACAGAAAGGACCAGGTTGTGCACCAAGGCTGGGTTTTACCAGTATTAGTCAAGAAGGAGGGTCAGTTGAAGTCTCAAAGAACTCCCAGAGATCTGCCTTGATTGTTAAACTAATCTGTGATATACCCTCAAACTGTAATCAGCTGCCCAGCTTAAGCTCCACAGGATGGGGCAGAGTAATTCCCGGGGAAGGGGCTATTGCTTCCACTCATAAATCTTATAAAAATAGAAAGGCATATGTGGCCCTAGCCAGGAATGCTCTGCCTAAGAAAGATGGACTCTATAGCATGGGGAATGATAGCACAGGGATCCTGGCAGCTGTTCCTTCAGTTCTATCCCCAGAGCCACCAGGCCCAGACTCTCCTTAAGCATCTCTAGTCCACTCTGCCCACTCTCTGATAGAGCACAGGGTAAGTGGCTGGCTGCAAAAAAAAAATTTGTGGGTTGACTTTTTAAGAGGCCCTCTGAGTCTCCAGCCTTTTCTCCCTCACAGACAGAAACCTTGTTGCTTTTCAGAGCTGAATGTTATTTGGGTTCCTTTCTGGCTCTGCTGCTGTAGGCTAGGGAGCCCAGCTTGGGGTTTAGATGCAACACTTCTCAGGGTTACCTTCCAGCCACTGAAATAGCTCTCCAGAACTGCATCTGACACCCATGGGAGCCCAGACAGACCTCTTTTGCCACCTCCACACTCACTACCAGTCTAATTGTGGTGAATTGATTTCTTCTGTCTGACCATGGTTATAAGGCTTCTCTCCACCAAGTGTTTAGTTGGTTATTTAGGATGATTTCTCTATAATTTAGTCATAATTTCAGATTGGTCCTGAAAGGTGGATAGTACAGCTTCCACTTATTTCTCTGCCATCTTGAATCTCCAATATTTTGCTTTTTAAGTTAATGGTAGGTTCTTTGTCTTGTCACAGTAAATGCTTACTAAATGGCTATTAATTGTTTAATTGATTAATGAAAATAAAATAGACATATGTGAGACTGTACAAAGACAGTGGACTAAGCACTATTAACTACTAAAGGGTATGTATCATGCCCAGGTAACCTTTGTACTGTCATAGTACCTAATGGGTTCCCAGCGTGTAATAAACAAATAATTAATGTATGTCAAATACATTTGACTTAAACTATCCAACCAAAGGCAATTTTTCCCATTCTATGGAGTTATATAATCATAAGTTTTGAGCCATCGCCTTTCAACATACAAGTCTTTTCTGCAGCAACCACTAGTTTTTAGTTCTTGCCTGTAACACCACCTCACTTTGGCCTCCAACCCCTCATTGTCAGAAGCTTATTTTTTCCCTGATCCAGCTTCCATAACTTTCTCTGTTTGCATGAATTTTCTACTGACAATTCTTAAAAAAATGTGTTTCCACACATTTTCTACTGACAATTCTTAAAAATATTTAGCATTATAAAAATAGAAAGATATATGTGTCCCTAGCCAGGTGACTCAATTGGTTGGAGCATCATCCCATATACCAAAAGGTAGTAGGTTCAATCCCTAGTTGGCACATGTGGGAGGCAACTGATTGATGTTTCTCTCTCACATCAATGTTTATTTCTCTCTCTTCTATCTCGCTTCCTCCCACCCTCCTCTCTCTCTAAAAATGATCAATAAGCATATGCTCAAGTGAGCATTAAATAAAAAAGATATATGTGAAGATTGATTTAATTATTCACACAATTCACTACTATCATTTATCAACCAGTTTGGATATATTTACCTCAGAGTCATCTCCACTAGCCACTGCCATGAGGATAGCAAGAAATTATAAAAATATCTTAATGTACTAACAAGTATTCTGCATTTCTTTAATCATTAAGTGTCATTTTTTATTTCAGTTACTTTTCAAGGAAATCAGTCTAGATAGATACCTTTATATTTCTCATTATAAAGAATAATGCATCTTTCAAAATATCATCTAATAGATAAATGTAAGTAGTGACTATTTCCTATAATCACAGCACCAAATAGTAAGAAAACAACCTTTATTAAAATTTCCTTTAAGTATCCTTTTAGTGTTTTGTCTATGCAATTAAAAATAAAGGGATTTATGCCCTGGCTGGTGTAGCTCTGTGGATTGAGCATGGGCTGGGAACCAAAGGGTCCTGGTTCGATTCCCAGTCAGGGCACATTCCTGGGTTGCAGGCCAGGTCCCCAGTGAGGGCCATGTGAGAGGCAACAACACATTGCTGTTTCTCTACCTCTCTTTCTTCCTCCCTTCCCCTGTCTCTAAAAATAAATAAATAAAATCTTTAAAAAAATAAAATTAAATTAAATTTTAAAAAAAGAAACAAAGGGATTTATTTTGTTTAATATAAAATAAGACTGCATTAATGATATTCTCTACTAGGTTGCTTTTTCCTCATCACTTATATTGACATACACAACATGAACTTTTGCAGATGCATTGCATTTATGCATATCATGTCAAGAACACATAATTTTATTAGGCTCAATTTAATAATTGTAATTCATTATTAGAAACAGTGTTGTTACAAATAATTTTATACAGTATAATAAATGGTTGATAGCATGAATTCTAAGTCCAAACTTCCAGGATTTAAACCCTGGTTGGGACGAGTACTAGCTGTGTGACCTTGAGCATGTTACTCAACATCTCTTTTCTTCAATTTCCTCATATTTAACTTGTGGGTAATTATAGTACTTACATCAAAGGGCTGAAGAAAGGGTTATTAAAGTAAAAATTATTTAAATGATGCATTGCATATGCTAATACTTTGTCACAATATTTAAAGTAATAGAGAATGAAAAAACAATAGAGAATATCATAAAGCCAAAAAGTGGTTCTTTTTTTTTTTTAAGATTTTTATTTATTTATTTTCAGAGAGAGGAGAAGGGAGGGAGAAAGAGCAATGTATGGTTGCCTCTCACATGGCCCTCACTGGGGGCCTGGCCCGCAACCCAGGCATGTGCCCCGACTGGGAATTGAACCGGGACCATCTGATTCCCAGCCCGCGCTCAATCCACTGAGCTACACCAGCCAGGCCAAAAATTGGTTCTTTTAAAAGATTAACAAAAGTGAGAAAACTTCAAGTAAACTGACAAAAAAAAAAAGACAGAAGGCCCAAATTATAATCAGTAATGAAAGAGGGGGCAACCCTAATGAACTTACATGAATAAAAAAATATTATAACTGGATACAATAAAACTCTGTAGGCTGACAAAATCAGATAAGTCTCATGAAAAAGACAAATTACTAGAAAACATACTACAGAACCTGACTCAAAAAGATACAGAAAATTAGAATATACTGTAACTACTAAAGAGTTGGAATAATCAAAAACTTCTGATAATTTTAATTTAATGTATTATTATATATTTTCAATTACCATTTAGTCCCTTTATACCTCCTCTCCCTGCAATGACCACATTGTTGTCCATATCCATGGGTCCTTTTTCCTTTTTGCTCAATCCTTCTACCCGCTAGCCACCCCCCTTAACTTTCATCCTGTTGTCTTATCTATGAGCCTATCTCTGTTTTGCTTCTTAGTTCCATTTGTTCATTAGATTACACATGAGTGGAATCATATGGTATTTGTCTTTCTCTGACTGGATTATTTATCTTAGTATAAAGTTCTCCAGGTCCATCCATACTGTCACAAAGGGTAAAATTTTCTTCTTTCTCATAGCTGAGTAGTATTCCATTCTGTAAATATCCCATAGCTAATTCTAAAAACTATGCCCTGATGCTTTACCAGTGAATTGCACTAGATACTGAAATAAGACTTAATTGAAATTCTTCATAAATTTTACAAAAACAAAAATAGAAGAGGAAACAGTTCCTAATTCACCGTATAGAGCAGTATTAGCCTGATAGTAAAAACAAAGTTACCATAAGGAAAGTAAAAAACAATATTTCTCATGAATATACACACAAACATCCTAAACAAGTTACTAACAAACTGAATCCAGCTTATAAAAACTGTATAGGAAAAGGATTAAACATCATGACCAAGTGAGATTTATCCTAGAAATCAAAGGTTGGTTCAACATCTGAAAATCTGTTAGTGTAATAAATCATATCAATAGAAAAAAGGAAAAAAAAACATTACTGTCTGAATAGACTCAGGAAAAGATCTTCACAAAATCTAATACTTTTTCATGATAAAAAAAATTCCACAAACTAAGAAGAGAAGGAAACTTCTTCACCCAGATAAAGCGTGTCTATGAAGGCCACAATAAGATTGTATTTAATGGTATGTAAATTATATCTCACTGGAGTTATTTCAACAAGTGTCACTGTGGATTTGTGTCTAGCAATCTGTCTGGCTGTTTTGTATATTGTTTCCAAGTTCTCACTCCTTTATTGCTTTTTGTTATTTTAATATGTTTATGAATATCACTAGCCTAATGTTAAAGAGAAACAATCATAATGGTCATACTTGTCTCATTCCTCTTTTTAAGAGAAAGTTTCTAACACTTCATCAAGTTTTATGTTTGCCATAAATTTTGGGATATACACAACTCCTATCTTCCATCTGCCATAAAGCATTTTCAGAGCACTAGCCTTGAATATTGTCTTCCTTTTTGAGTGCCCTTGGTATTGATTGTCTGCCTCATGGACTTAAACATAATAAGCTTTTGTGTTCTGTATTGCTTAAATTAACCTCCAAATGGTAAACCAAATGTCCAGAACTCCCCAGACCATCCCAGCATAGATTGGGCTACTTCACCTTTAACTATCCACACCAGCCACTTGCATGTAGCCCTGAGCAGATTTAAAATTTTTGCATGATTATCAATTATAGTTAATGTATCTTTAATGTCAGAATCTTATTTCACTAATTAAGCTCTTGTGGGCATGGACTGTATTTATTTGTATTTCCATTAAGTTTTTACATAAGTCTTCACTAAACATTGATGACATATGGTCCTCTAAAGGCTTGTACAATCATTATCTCCTAGTGTTTTATATGGTATCAGCATTCTTCAGGTCCCATTTAAGGCATATTATATTCAAAGGTGAGCGAATATGAATTGAGTGTATTGGTTTAACTGATGTGAGCCGGGGGGGGGGTAGATTCTGTGCACTTGCTAATTAGTATGATGTCAAAGTTAGTGACAAGGTAGTCTTGGAGTTGTGGGTCTGCTGCATGCCTGTCCATCTGGACATGAGGAGCATTTTGTTTCCTTTCACAGTTTTTTTTTTCAATTTGACCATCCCACTTTAACAGTCAACTGCTTCTGCTCCAATGTTGTGCAACCACAGAATCAAAGCAATTTTAAGATGCCATTCTTGAGGCAATTTAGGCCTGTACTTCTCATGTTGAAGGCAAACAAAGAAAAGAATAAATCAGACAGCAAGTTCTTGTAGTACTGATATTAGTACTGTCGTAAAACCATCCAAATTGTGTCTTATTGATCAAACAACTAAACTGCCATCACCTGCTTAGCCATTCCTTTCTGACTCAAGACTTTTCACTTAATGACTTGTTTGTGAGATCGAAACGCTGCCATTTCTGGGGCTGCTATTGAGTTAAAAACATCCTGGCTTCACCAATAAGCATTATAGAGATAGAATTCTTCAGATCTGCCAGTTTCACATAAAAATGTGAATAACATCTTTAGACCAAATAGTACATAAAAGAAAGTTTAGCAATAAAAATTAATAGCATACCCATTTACTGCCTTATGGTCTGCTGCTTATTGAAGTAGTTCAGTTGCTGAGGATAAAATCATAAAGCTTACTAAAGGAAAATAACATAAAAATATATTTGTTTATGATCTTTCAATACCAAGAGAGGAATCAAATCTGTGATATAAAAACCATTTTTCAAAAAATATACCAGAATACAGAATAAACAGCAATTTACATGGTAGAGTATGTTAAGACTACAGGAATAAGGCAAAGAACCACTCCACCATGTGCAGTTTTTCAAGATGAAAGAAAATCTTTGTAAAATCATAGCAGTGAAAGGAAATGAGGGACAATGATTAATGCCACTGTTGGCAGGCCAGCATATATCTTGAAAACCAAGTACACTTCCGCCATACAGAAGGCACATGAATCTATTATCTCTGCATTTTAATTGTTGACTTGTTATTTCTAAAGTACTGTGGAACAATGTTTAAATGTGTGAAAATGCTTTTCAGCATTAAGGTAGAATTATGGTTCATGTAAATAGCTGATAGCTCCTATTGCTCTTAAGCACATGTAAATTTTTTGGTTTCTCCAGTAGTCATTTAGCAAGTCCTAAATCAATACTGCTTACACATTGTGACTCACACAGTTACGGGTAAGAGTACCATTTCTAGCAACACAAATTATCACCATGTGGAATGCCCTGCTTTGGAGTGTTACTTGGATAACTACGCCTGTCCTTAAACAGACAACCAAACACAAATATCCTTCCCCAAAATCTTTCACCTGAGTGACACTCTTCAAAATTGTTTTTCTCTTACTTTTGATTCAGGTTTGGGGGATCACAAATTGTGTTCCCTCTGTCATAGAATACTTCTGTTTACCTTGGGATTGCTCAAATTTGAACATTTATTATTCCTCATAAGAAAGTTATGGTACCATTAAAAGATAACTCTTGAATTGTACAAATTAGTGTAATGGTAGCTGTTTTAACAAATTATTCCCAAATGATCCGAACAATTTAGGTTATTGTGTTCTTCACACATTACTGGAGAGGTGAATGTGATGGCAGGGAAGTCTCATCCATGGAATAATGCAGAGATCCAAGTTCAAGATCACTGATTGTCCCCACCTACACCAGACTGAAGGGGAAAAAGACAAGGAGAGCCACACACAGGCTTAAGGAACCAGAAGTGAGAGTGACATGCAATGCTACTTCTCATGTAAACTGGCTGGAATTCAGCCACAAATTCCTCCAAGGGCCATATAAACCCAGAAATCAAAGGAAATACTTATTTTGATAAGCAACTAGTGCTTCTCTCACAGATACATAATTTAAACTTTTGATGTCTGTCTTTTTTTAACTTGAAAAATGAATGTTTATATTCCATGAACAGCAGACCGATTGGATTATTTGCAAATTAGGCATAAATTCAGAAGACTTTGTCTGATGCAATGTATTTTGTAATATGTTATATCTATTTATTAGATAAGAAACTTGGACTCAAGGGAGTCTATGACTTAACTTAAAGTCCCAAGTTTACCTCACCTTTAAGTTCAAGTCTAGCTTTTCCACCAGACATTTTCAGAGTTCTCAGTGAAATATCAAGAATACGAACAAAGCAGTGTCTGCATTGCATCAAACCTACTTATAGATCCTTCCTTCCATCCATAAGTTATGCTAACCTAAGCCAACATGTACTGTAGAGGTAGTAAATATGTTATAGAATTTGAGAAAATATATGAGAACATGACCAAGTACTATAGGTACATAATATGTATTCAATTATATTTTGCAAATGTTATTTTGACATTTTAATGAAGACAAATCCAGGCTAAGATTGTTTCAATGGTGAATTCTTCCAAACATTTAGGAAGGAAATAATACCAATTATAGGCAATATCTTCCTCAGAAAATAAGTTAATAGAATACTTTCCTTTTATACTTTTGTTCGGACAGTATTATTACATCAATATCAAAAGCAGACAAAGACATAAGAAAACTACAGACCAGAATCCATCATGAACAAAGAAAAATTATCAACAAAACATAACAAATTAAATACAACAAGATACAAAAATTTAATACAACTAAATGGTGTATGGATATATCCTAGAAATACAAGGTTGATTCAACATTTAAAAATCAACCAATATAGTTAATCATATCAACAAACTAAAAAAAAGCTTTTCAAAAATGCATAAAAAGCATTTTATGAATCTCCACACCCATTCATAGTAAAACAAACAAATGAAATCCTTTTAACAAACTAGAAATGAACAGGAACTTCAAGTAACCTGAGAAGTAACGATTAAAAAACAATACTGCAAACCGGATCATAACCAACAAAAGCAGAAAGCAAGCAAAACATAACCAGAGACACTGAAATTAAGAACAGTCTAACAATAGACAGGGGAGAGGGGGGTGGGGACAGTGGGGAGAAGAGTTTTCAGGAATCACTGTAGAGGACACATGGACAGAACTAAGGGGAAGGAGGGAGGTTGGGGGGGTGGGACGGGAGGGGAAGGGAGGGGGGAGGGGAGAGGCTGCAAATAACTGTAATTAAACAAAAAAATTAATTAAAAAAATTAAAAAAAAACAATACTGCAAACATCTTATTTAATGGTAAAAGATTGACTGTTTTTCCCCAAACTGAGGAAAAGCAAGGATGTTCACTTGCCCCTATTCAATATCATACTCATAAGGCAAGGTAAAGAGATATGCATATAAATTAGAAAAGAAAAATTAAAACTATCAATATCCATAAATTGCATGATTGTCTACTTAGAAAATCCTTATAGAAACTAAAAAACAGGGAAGCAGGGTTTTCTAGAACAATCAGTGAGTTTATAAAGCCACAAATTATAGGATCAATGTACAAACGTCGATATTTTTTATATACTAGCAATAACAATTGGAAATTGAAGTTTAAAAAGCAATAACACTTTGTGAGTTTTAAAGATCCATATTGGTTCCACATTCCTCCTCATTTTCACATCAGAGACCAAAACGTCTGCCAAGAAACTATTTCTAGCTTCATTATCTGGGATTCAGAATCATCTGTGTCCTTGAATAACCATAATACAGCATCTAGGTTCTGATAACTGTATTTTCTTGTTCCTAAGCATCATTTTAACTTACATGTCCTTATTTCTTCTGTCTTTGTAACTTGATTGCTATCCCTAAATTCCTCATCTGATAATCTGTTCCATACACTACTCACCTACTAAAATAAGGGTATTTTCCTTATGTGCCAAGTTTAAAATTTAAAAACCTTTTTATGCAGTGACAGATTTGTTTGCTGCTTGTTGCAAGGACTTCCGGATATTGTTGTCAGACTTTTATTTTCAAATCTAGTCCTACCTCCCAATGAATTATGCCTCTTCCTCATTTTGCTCCCTTTTCCATTTCCTGTTCCAATTGTTTACCCAGATTTTATCATTACCATTACATCTTGTTAAAGGAAAATTAGGAAAGTACAGTCTTTGATTTGGCTGGGGGACCTTGGGACATAATGAACCCAGTAAGATCATTACAAGAATGAGGATGGGGCTCCAGGTCCTGAGTCTGAGTGAGATGGTGACCAAACTGAATACAATTGAGTTGACACGAAGCTGAGAATTCAATCAAGAGATATGATGAAGCAGGTTGTCTTCAGCCTCCAGGTAATTTTACACCTGCAGCTCCCAAGTCTGTAAAAAATTACTCAAAGCATGAGGTCTCACCTCTCTACTCTTGACTAAGTTCCCCTCCCCACCTCTGGAGAAACTAATATGAAAACTCACTCCTGTCCAAGTCCTCCCAATCTCTCTAAGAACTAAGTCTATGCTTAGACAATTCCATTTGCTCCACTCTCAAAACAAGTAAAAGAAGCATTGTAGAGTTGCCTTTTTTCTCCTTCTGTGTACCCATTTTTAGTAGGTAAGCTTGAGGAGCTCAGAAAGGGAAAGTGCTCAATCTAAACTCTTGTATGGGCACAAAGTTTGCCTACTAGGTAGGAAAAACTTCACCTCATACCTGCAATTGTATCAAATAAAACACAGAAAACAGGTGAAAAGTTCTTCACTGATGCCTAACCCACATGATTAGTTGGACATGCACATTTGCAAGTGTAGAAAATACTAAACTTGTTCACTTAAGTTCCCAGGTATTTTCCACAATGTAATAATAGTTACAATATAGTAGTTCTGGATTATAGGATGTTTTACTCACAATTCACTTATTTATATCAATCTCAATTACAGGAACTTTGTAGAACTTCAATTTTCCTGTGCTGTATCTTTCTGAATCCAACTACATAATCCCCTAGCCATTACATTAATGTACTCATTATTCTGCAGAGCCCCAGATGCCAATTAACAACTTCAATTGGAAGTCTCTATCACAAACCTCCTAGTTTTTAGAGTCTAAGCCTTGGTCTTTCTCTATTAACCATCTTCCTCTCTGGATTTCTTGTTTCTAACAGTTTCACTGTTGCTTGAATCTTTTTTCATTTCCTTCGTTCTTTTACCCGTCCCACTTATACATACTCAACTCAGTTTAAAAAAAAAAAATGTTTCTCAACCCATTCCTTTACTTTTATTCCCATTGCCACTACCTTGGTTGGTCTAGGTCATTTTTACTCTGTTTTTTGGCTATTGAATTACCTCCAAATCAGTCCCTGACTTCCGTTTTATTTCATTACCCATCAATCACCCAAGTTTCCACAGACCTCCCTCACAAAACCTCATTTTTATCCTACTAAAAGCTTCCAGTGACTCACAACAGGAAGAACTCAATATATATTTGAGAAATGAAATATTAAATATTACTCAGAATATCCACCATGGCACTTTGCAAAATGGAAAGCATGCAATAACTGAAATGCATTTTCCCATTGAGGTTAATTTTTTTTTAAATGTGAACAAATAACTTTAATTATAATTTGATGTGATATTTCCATAGATAAAAGAAATACACAGTAGTGTTGCTTTTTTCCTTTTTTTTAAATTACTTTATTGTTTTTTCAATTACAGTTGTCTGCATCCTCTCCCCCCCTTCCCCTCCAACTCCACCTCCCTTCCCTGCCTCCCTCCTCCCCCTTGGTTCTGTCCATGTGTCCTCTTATAGTGGTTCCTGAAAACCCTTCTCCCCATTGTTCCCTCCCCCCTCTCCTCTGGCTATTGTTAGCTCTTTCTTAATTTTAATGTCTCTGGTTATGTTTTTCTTGCTTTTTTCTTTTGTTGATTATGTTCCAGTTAAAGGTGAGATCATATGGTATTTGTCCCTCACCACCTGGCTTACTTCACTTAGCATAATGCTCTCCAGTTCCATCTATGCTGTTGCAAAGGGTATAAGCTCCTTCTTCCTCTCTGCTGCAAATAATTACATTGTGTAAACGTACCATAGTTTCTTTTTTAATAGATCTTGAAAAAGAAGGTCTGACTGCATAAAAATCTAAATATTTTCCTCATATGAAAGGTATATCTTTACCTTTTAAAAAAAGAAGGAGCTCCTACCCTTTGCGACAGCATGGATGGAACTGGAGAGCATTATGCTAAGTGAAATAAGCCAGGCAGTGAAAGACAAATGCCATATGATGTCACCTATAAGGGGAACATAATCAGCAAAACAAACAAGCAAGAAAAATATAACCAGAGACATTGAAATTGGGGGTAAAAAGTTAAATATGTCTAAACAATATACCAGTAATACTTTTAGTTCTTTAAAATGATTTTTTTAGTGAGTTTTCTTCTGACTTTATCATTTTCAATGAGTTCATGCTTTGCTTGGTTTTAACTAAGGTTTTTCACAAACTGAAATTTACCTTACATTCAAATGTTTCCTCCAAATTCCTGGTTTTTTCCTGCAATATTTCAGGTATATCACTATCATAGCCTTGGTTAAATGCAAATACACACAAACATGTGCATACATGCATTTAACAAATAAATTAACTTTATAAACATAAAACTAAAGCTTTATGCTTCTTATAATATTTGTTTAGATAAGAATTTCTTAAAATTCAAACTCAGAATAGTTACTAATTTTCAGAGTGATTAGGACAACAGAAATCCTTCATTAGAATTCCACATACGTAAAAGTCAAACAGATAAAAATGACACTAAACCATTTAGTCTATTAGGCAGTTTAATAATTCCCAAAGGGAATTAGAAATCCAGTTACTTGGGTAATATAAGTCCCCCAAAAGCCAGTCTCAAGAATAAAAATAGAGAAATCAATAACACTACACAGCAAGAATAGAAAGTCTTTTTTAAAAAATCCCTGTTCTTCAATTTTCATGGATCAGGTTATGCCAGTAATACATGATAGTTATGTAATTTTATTTCTCTAACCAACAATGACCATTTTTACAGCAGACAATGAGTTTTGACGAGGTCAAAACAGTGTGAATGGTTCTATAAGAGAAAGTTTTCTGAACAAAGTTCACTTAAAACCATTTACTACCACAGAGGCAGAGAACTGGTTCCATTATCCACACAAGCCTGCATTATGGCTGTAAGCCCAAAGCACAGTTGCCAAGAGTGATGTGAGTCATTAAGCTTCCAGAAGATGCTAAGACTCAAAAGATCCAGGGCATTGCACACTGTTCCAGTATACCGTGGCCCATAATGTCCAGGAAATCAACGTCAAATGACAGTGTTGATTCTACTATAAGGGAAGATTAAGTGGCACACACTCTATTTTTTACTGTCTTCCCTAGTGGTCAATAGCACTAACTTGAAATGCAATAAATTTTATGCAGAACTTCATAGGAAAAATGACACTTTTAGATAAAACTTGCAAATGGGTTAGCTATAGCATCAATAACTTGCTATTGCATGCCAACTGATTTCTTTGGCATGACCAATGTTCTATTTTTAATGAAAAGAAACAAAGTATCTTCACCAGTCTCAGCCTTCACCTTGCCACCCTCTGGCAGTGAACAATCAATATGATCACAAAGAATGTCCAGTCAGGAAGACACAGCACCTGGTAGTGCCTATTCATGCACACAGAGTAAATGGAATGGGAAGGGGAGAACCACATCTCTTTGCAAACCACATCCTAAATATGGGCCATGAACATTTAGCACACTGACTTTCAAAAGAAAATATTTAAAATGTAAAGGGTAATGATACAGAAAGAGCATCAAACATACTAAAATCCATCAGATAATTTAATGGTTTTCCAAGATCCTTAGTCTCTCCTATAACTTGTCCCTGTTGATCATGTTAATTATAACTTCATTAAAAAATATAAAACCATTTTTAACTCATGCCACCAGTAGTACTATTCACTATTTCCTTTTTTTATGATTTTTTAATTTTTTTTATTGTTGTTCAAGTACAGTTGTCTCCATTTTTCCACCACCACTGTCCCCCACCCCACACAGTCCCACCTCTCACCCTCAATCCTACCCCTCTTTGGCTTTGTCCATGTGTCCTTTATACATGTTCCTTGATGTCCCTTCCCCTTCTGTCCCCCAGTAGCCCCCTTCCCCCTCCTCTCTGGAAACTGTCAGTATTTATTTATTTTTAGAGAAAGCGAGGGAGAATGAAAGGGAGAGAAACATCAATTTGGGTTACCTCCTATGCACCCCCACCTGGGGGCCTGGCCCAAAACCCAGGCATGTGCCCGACTGGGAATCGAACCAGTGACCATTTGGCTCACAGGCTGGTGCTCAATCCACTGAGCCACACTAGCCAGGGCTATTCACTCTGTTTCTAACACTCCATTCCACCTTCTTTTATGCCTCTCTTCCTCACCATTCTCAGAACTCGACGCTCCAGTCATACGAGACTAGGGACAACTTCCCATTGGGACCTGCTCACACATTCCTGACCTTTGCAAATGCTGCTCTCCACTTGAGAAGTCTTCCATGTTTGCCTTCATTTCTTAATTGATTTATAATCTCATCACTTCTTCTTCCAGACCATCCAGTTAGGTTTAACTTCTCTATGTTCCTGTTGTATCCTGTTCTTATGTCTATTTCATCACAATTCATGCTGTATTTCACTATCAGAGTATTTGACTCAAGACTATTGAGTACAGAAAGTGTGCCATTTCTCTATCTTTGGCCTAAGCATAATTCCCAGCACTAAATAATTATTGGACAAATAAATACAAATAAATAAAATATATTCAAACAATAATTTTACTGTGTTTTTGATCCAGAAATTGTCTCTAGGAATTTTTCTAAATTATTAGTAGATATATTAGAGAACAATATAAAGATGTTATGGGGTCCCAGCTCTTAAATCATGAGCCTGATTGGTGGGTATATGAATGTCCTCTACATTTTCCTTTATATGCTTTTCTGTGTCTGAAATATATCCTGATGAGTTTTAAAAATTAAAACAAAAATAAAGAGATATGGGGAAAGCCACACATGAAAATATTATTTATAATAGTGAACTACTAGTTAAAAATAAAGTAAATTTTAATAGGATATGGGTAAAATTAATTGTAGATATGATATAAATTAAAGTCTACATAAGTATTGAAAATGATAGTTTAGATCCTCTCATGGAAAAAAATGAACACAATATATTATTCAGTGGGAAAAACAAGATTACAAAAACTAATTATATGATGACTCATTTATTTTAAATTGTGTGTAAATACTAAAGATTCCTTAAATAACTTTTTCTAAAAGGTTCATTGTGATTAATTTTGGGTGGTAAGATTTTAGGATATATGCATAGTCTGTTTTAAGCATGGTTTAAATGTTTTTAAAATAATTCATTAATTAATATTCAGAAAGATATGTTCACTTCAAAAACATTTCTTCAACACATTATCTTTTTTATACTTCTTTTTAAAATCAAAAGAATCCCAAAGGGTGCTTTGTTGCTGTTATTATGGATTTTATTTTGATTTTTTTATTTGCTTTAAAATAACTAATTAACTATAGTTAAATAATAAACTGAAGAACACCTAACAACTTTCAAATAAATATATAAAATTTACTCATTCTTTCCTCTTTATATTATAATCAGAAAGCAAAGTTTTTCTGTGTTGATAAAGATATATTTCCTACCTGTATTATGGAAGGAGGAGAATAAAGAGACAGGAGAAAGTGAAGAGTTAATGGGACAAAAATAAGGCTGACATATAAAGATAGAACAAGAATTCTCAAATTTATTAAGTCTCATTCCTCTTTGAAAATATCATGAAAAAGATGGACTTTCAATAGAAAAAAAATGCATATCCATATAGTATACACAAGCAATTGTAGTGAGTTCACCAAGTCCATGAAGCACATGCACACCTCAGAACAAGAAAATATTGAATGTAAATTGTAAATGAAAAATAAAATTTAAAAAACAACAAAAAAAGAAAATGCAACCTAGAAAGACAAGAAAAGCCAAGAACCATTCAGAGTTAGAGACATAAAAAGGAAGCAAAATCTAGGTGCCGATTATCTATGTGGCAAACCTTCTCGTGTCCTTTAATTATATTTGTTACAAACAAATTTGAAAACCAAGAGAGTCTTCACAAGTTCAGACAGGAGTAGGCAGTATCATTTCTCACCACTTGTCCTTTAAAAAGATAATATTTTAAAAAGAAGAAACAGTGAATTCAAGATCCAGATGCAGAAATGTCAATGCGAACAGCTGCACCAATGCTTTAACAAGTATAAAAGATATGAGCATCCTAAGTTCACAACAGGTGACATTCTTTGAATGGAATTTCATCAAGACAACCTTTGTGGTCTAGAAAGTCTGGTTTCCCATGTTTCAGTGCTAAAAACTTTAGAAGGTGAAGATAGGAGTGGGGATGCTTGAGGTGTGAGAAAATAGGAGAAACAAAGAGGAAGACAATTCAATTTCTCAAACTGTCTCAGCTTTAATCAGGATTGTTTTTTAGGTTGAAAGGGAAATTAATTTTACATAATGACATCTGTGGGCTAGTTTCAACTATTAACATTTGAAGAGCAGTTGCCAATTTTTATTCATACTGTAACCTAAATAAGTAAAATTTGTTAAATAAAAACTTTTAAATATATAATTTGTTATCTTATCTGTAACTAATTTATTACTCCTACAGTGTCCCCCATAGTTTGTATAAGTAAATACCCAATCTAATCTAAAGTTTAGCCTAATATCAAAAAAGAGCCTTGGGACATGGATATGTTCAGCTGTTCCTCTGCTGAAGAGAATACAAGTGTTCTGCTCACAAACTGTAGACAATAGGCAGAGGGGAACAGTTCACGGTTCCTGAATGCAGAAACCTCTGGTCTGGCTCCTCTGATCTCCAGTAAAGAAGTGGGCCATGGTAAACTTTTGGTCCATTCTTCTTTGCTTGGACTCATGTATCTGCTTAGGGTTCATAGGCACAGAATGGCCCATCCTATCTCCTGCTGGTGCTAAAGACAGTTCTAAGGTCTAACTTTGATTCTACTACTTCTTCGCAAAGACCACCTCTCCTATGACCATGCCTAAAAGGCCATGTTGCTAGCCAGGTGCTTTCTGTGGTCCTGCCAAGCACGTTTTCAGTGATGTGCTGTGGTCAGTGTGCAAAGCACTAATGTAACTTCTTCCCAGAGTCGCAAACAAGGAATGGAGAAGTCCTGTCCCTCTGTACTTGGTGATATTCTTACTTACTGACAAACTACCACTCTAGGTTGATGTCTGAAGAATAGACATTGAGTCTCACTTCACACACTACTTTGTCACTTTCATCTTTCCTCCCACAACCCCTTGAAACTGGAAAAGGGAACTTTCTTCTTTTCTTCTTCCTTTTCTACCTATCAAAATATTCCCTTTTTAAAACTGAGTGATCTAGCCTGCCAAACAAGACTTTTTTCCATGATGAAAAAAGGAATAAACTTTAAACCATTAATCCTGGTTAGCAAAGCAAAGTATAGATGCAAAACCTTCCTTTGGATTTCAGAACCTGACACCTCTTCCTGGATTCACAGATGCCTCAGTGGACTAGAGTAAAGGAAGTCTCCCGAGGTCAAAATGGGAATCACAGGAAAAACATAAGCTATTAACATTGTCCTAGATCCCATGTCAACTCTCTGGTTACCTCTCCACACACTTATATTAATTAAACTGTCATAACAGCAAAAGTTAATTTATAGGAAGCACCGACAAAAAGTAACAGAAATGATCCTAGTGCTTGTCCTTCTCCACCTTCCCACCCCTGGCCTCCCACATGCTAGGATGGCTGCAGTGCACAGTGGAAGCCAAGATCATGGTTCCTTCTAAACCAAAGTTCAGCTTTTAACACTTAATTCCAGGGGGTGATTCAGCGGACTATGTAGAGTCTCAGGGCAGCACCTGTCTAGAAGAAGGGAGCAGTTAACACTATGTGAATTAGCCTCAATGCACAAAATTATATAGCCTTTCTCCCAATCTCTGCCCATTGGAGTAGAACCCACTTTTATAGTTCTCCCTCTCCCAAGGCTCTTACAGCAGAAATATTTCCTTCTGAGACTCAGGGAAAAGAAACCCAGATTGTCTTTTAGCTCAACCACTTTATCTTACTTATAAAGACAAGCTTAATAAATCAGAACATTCTTCTATCTGAATCCTGTCTAGCAGTACTATGTTATCTTTAATTTATGAGTGTATATACTGTCTGAACTTTGAACAGTAACATGGCCTTGACTCTTCTTTTAATCTCTAAGGGAAAATTCCCATACACAAATTAAAATCCTGTTTCACCTTTTTAATCTCAACTCCCAAGTTGATGTATTCACATCCAGAGCTTTTACAAACTAAAAGGAGGTAAAAGAGATCAATGGCGGAAAGCAGAGGAAAAGAGGACAAATGTCAGATCTACTTTTCTAACCACCCTAGAAAAACTCAGTGTTCTATGAAGAATGACATTTAAAAACAGTGAGACTGAAATGACAATTAGCAGGTGTTGGGGGCTGGGGCTGGGAAATGCTCCTGTGTATAATATAGTTAATAGTGAATGGAGAGAAGAAAAGTTTATTACTTGTTAGGGTAAGCTTGAAAACACTTTCAGGATGTCTTAGTCCCTTTGAACTGCTATAACAGAAAACCACAGACTGGGTAGCTTATAAACAACAGACATTTGCTCCTCAGAGTTCTGGATGCTGGAAAGTCCAAGGTCAGGGGCTAGCAGATTCAGTGTCTGCTGAGAAACTGCATCCTCACAGAGAGCTATCTTTATCATTGTGACCTCACATGAGAGAAGGATCCAGGGCTCTTTCTGGAGTCTGTCTCTTTCATAAGGGAATAAATACCATTCGTGAGATCTCTGCCCTTATAACCTAATCAATTCCCAAAGGCCCCCATCTCCTACTGCCATCATGTTGGGGATTTGGGGTTGGAGGGGCACAGACATTCAGCCCATAGGAGCATACTAGAAAAGAATGATCCAATTTGCTAGGATAAGGTGTGCAAACTGGTCATTATATTAAGTTTTACTCCACAGTAATAGAGTTGTTGAACAGTGAGGCAAGTGGCCTGACTTCTGCTATTCTGTCAAAACATTTAAGCTTCTTACTAGCTTTGTCACCAAATCCTTGTGAGAATTATTAGATTTAGCCCTCAACAAGTATGAATTCATACATTTTCTGAAAGTACATAACACTTTAGTAGCAAATTTCACTTTAAGCACTAGGTATCCCCCTAAGTAACTGAACTTACTAAAAGCAATTAGGCCAGTTTGCTCCTGACTGGTCAATACTAAGCATTATACCTGCTGTATAGGAGATACCTGAAAGGGGGGAGAGACCAAGGAAGGAGAAAACAAAAGAATGGAGAGACAGAGAGAGGGGCGGGGGAGAGAGAGGAAGGAAGGAGAAAAACAGGGAAAGAGAATGAATAAGTAAATATTGAACAGACATAGCAATGTTGCTTCTTGACTTCCATAAAATAGTAAATCTTATGTCAGTCATTGACAGAGAACTCCTCAGGGAGTAACTGAAGGAAAAGTGGAAAAATAAATATCTTTTAGGCCTGTAGTAGGCTGAGTATTCGGGAATGGTCAGGTCTGGGCCTGAAGAAAACTCCTCAGATAGCAGATTTGTCCATGGCACACCAAGTGGCAAGGGTCTTCAATGCCCATGTGACTGGGGAATTTATGTTGAGCATTGTCTGAATATTCCACATATGCCACAGATACAACAGTTCTGAAGCCTATTAATTCACAGAAGCTATGAGCTGATGCTACAAAAAAATGAGTTCTGTACTCTGGGAGGGGTACGTGTGTGTATGCATGCATGTGTGTGTAAATATAGTCTCACATATGTGTATGCAAGCAGAAGGATGGGTCTCATTTTATCATCTTTCTGTTTAATATTTAGTAACTTTAGCTATCTTCTTCTGATAACACAAATAAAGCAATAATTAAATTTTGGAAAATATAGAAAATCACATTTAAAAATACCACTCATCTCAGCAGTCTGGTGTTTGCCTTATGACTTCCCTTTCTGGATCCATCTCTAGTTTTTTATCAGCTCAAGGTCCTGGGGGTGGGTTATCCAACCTCTGGCAACATTGCCTGTACCACCTTCACCTGCCTTTAGAGGGAGATTCTGTTGTGATTAAGAGGGTGGGAACCCTAGGTCTCCACAGGGAAGCATTGTTTAGTCTTCTGGGAAAATTGTGTGTGTTCCCCCTGCCCCTACACCACCCATCTTGGTCTGTCCCAGCTTATTTCCGATGATGTATAGTTTCTGATGAATTAGGTATTGGTGGGGTAGGGGAACAATTTGCGTAAGAGAGTCAGCTCTCTCCTGCTTGGTATTAACTGCAGCTCTGTGTGGGAGCTGAGGCCAGGAAGGGCTCTCACTCCTCCTTGCAGCACCAATTTCTGATCTCCCTGCTTTGCTGGCCTCAGTGAAATAAGGCCCTAGGAGCCAGTGTAGTTTGTCTTCCTGAGAGAAGTTCAAAATGGGCTCTTCAGGCATTCCTCTTGCTGTCTTTCTTTAATGGAAATGCACCCTGCAGGGTTTGCAGGGTTCTTGAGTCTGACCTGCCTGTTTTACAGACCATCCCCATTCCTGCAGGAAGTGGGGACAGGGTGCAACCTTCCCTTCCATCTCTTCCATGGAAGGGGACTCTGTCTGGTTTTAAATAATCTCAGGTGCTCAGCTCATACACTTCCAGTCCCAGCCCACTGCCCTTACAGCAGAGGTCTGCACTCTCCACTCTGCACAGTCTTTGCCCTGCCAGCTATGCCAGGTGGGGCCAAGAAATCCCCTCACTTTTCACCATTCTTATCAATCTACCTAGCTGCCTGTGGTACATTTACACAATAGAATACTACACAGCAGAAAGAAAGGAATTCCTACCTTTTTTGACAGCATGGATGGACCTGGAGATTATTAAGCTAAGTGAAATAAGCCAGTTGGTGAAAGACAAATACCACATGATCTCACCTATAAGAGAAATCTAATGAATAAAATAAACTAAGGAACAAAATAGAACCACAGGCATAGAAACATGAAACAGACTAAAAGTGACCAGAGGGGAGGAGAGAGAGGGATAATGGTGGAAAGACAGGGAAGAGACTAGTCAAAGAACATGTGTAAATGACTCATGAATACAGACAACAGTGTGGGAATTGACTGTGGGGGGAGGGGCGGTGGGATGAAAGGATGAGGGCAAAGGGGGAAAATTGGGACAATTATAATAGAATAACAATTAAAAAATGATTAAAAAAATCGCTCATAATGCCACAAACAAGAAATAATTACTTAATATTTTAGTATATATCTCTCAAAGTAATGCCTACAAGTATTCCCATCATATAGATTTAAGGTCCCTCAACAATAATCTGTGGTTGTAAATGTGGGTTACTTATATTTTGTTTTATGTTTGCTATTAAATATTAATGCTCTAATTCACATCCATAATTATTTCCTTAGGGTAAGTTTCAGAAGGAAACATTACTAGATCAAAGATATTATAATTTAAAGTGTTTTGATACATATTATCAAATTTTTCTACACACTGTTGTGCCATGTTAACTCCCCTTCAAAATATGGGCCATTTACTTTAACCATTGCCAACATTGACTATCATTCTTACTCAATTTTTCATATTTAATGATGAAAAATGTATAGATTTTTATTTTCTTGAATCAATTATGAGGTTAAACAATTCCCATTCTTTTTCTCACTTTGTATTACTTTGTTTATGATCTAGTCATGATTTTGTTATTTAGGTACTTATTATTCATTCTTTCATTATTTTTTTGTAAGGGCTCTTTATTTAATGAGACTATTCACTATTTGAAACAGTATGTTATAATATTTTTTTATTGTAGTAAGAACATTTAATATGAAATCTACCTTTTTAACAAATTTTAAGTGTTCAAGACAGTGTTGCTAATTATAGGCATCATGCTGTACAGCAGATACCTAGAACTTACTTATTTTCATAACTTAGCTTCATAATTGAAACTTACATTTTTTAACATATATCCATGATATGTTGACATGTGAAGATTTTGAGCTTTGATGTAGGCAAATGTGCCAATTACCATGGTTTTCATTGCTATGGATTATGATTTGAGATAGAGATCTTATTTGTTTTTATAGATAATTGTGGGAATTCTTTCCACACGCATGTAAACATGCAGTCCTGGGAATTTACATGTAAAGATCACGGCTCCGTGTGAAGAAAAATTATTCCTGTGTGGACAAGCATGATTCATGTCTGTATAAAAAGAATTCTCTAATGGGAATTTGGCAAAAATATATCTTAAGAAATTCTCTGATGGCTAATGATGTTGAGCATCTTTTCATATGACTCCGGGCCCTCTGTATGTCCTTTTTCAAGAAGTGTCTGTTCATGTCTTTTGCCCATTTTTTAATTGGGTTTTTTGTCTTCCTGGAGTGGAGTCATATGAGTTCTTCATATATTTTGGAGATCAAATCCTTGTCTGAGGTCTCATTGGCAAATATGTTTTCCCATATGGTTGGTTCTCTTTTTATTTTAATGCTATTTTCTTTAGCCCCACAGAAGCTCTTTATTTTGATAAGGTCCCATTTGTTTATTCTTTCCTTTATGTCCCTAGCTCTATGGGACATATCATTGAAGATGTTGCTGCGTGGAATGTCTGAGATTTTCCTACTGATGTTTTCCTCTAGAACTTTTATGGTGTAACGACTTACATTTAAGTCTTTTATCCACCTTGAATTTATTTTTGTGTATGGTGTAAGTTGGTGCTCAAGTTTCATTTTTTTTGCAAGTAGACATCCAGCTTTCCCAACACCATTTGTTGAAGTGGCTATTTTTATTCCATTTCATGCTTCTTAGCCATCAGAGAGATGCAAATTAAAACCACGAGATATCACCTCACACCAGTCAGAATGGCCATCATCAACAAAGCAACAGATAACTGTTGGAGAGGATGTGGAGAAAAGGGAACCCTACTGCACTGTTGGTGGGAATGCAGACTGGTGCAGCCA
>PVJI01015894.1:0-39889 GCA_004026765.1 Micronycteris hirsuta
TGTGTGTAGAATTTGTTAAAGTTGTCCATAACACACAGGTGATTGCCATGAAATTTTTAGGAAGCTTGAATGCAAAGCCAATGGTAAATCTAAGTTAAACACTCCAAAACTGGGTTGGATACTACTGACCACTGTGTAGACTTAGAGTTGATCCTGCATTTAAAGAAGTGATAAAAAAGACATTAACAATATATTATATTTAATTGTACTTGAATCACAAATTGTATTACCTACCTTGTAAGTCAGCCAGTAGAGTTCAGGGATCCCGATTCCTGTTTTCGATATAATTAATAATGGCAGTTTTCCTATACCTACTTGTTGATACCATCTACTGCCTGTGATGTCTCACCAAGATAAATGACTAGTCAATTGAAGACAATTTTTTCATCAGAAGTAAGCTGTGACACTACCATAGAGAACAATCTCAACCTGACTTTATGAATGATAAAAACTTCCTTGACAGAATGTGCAATGGTAAATGACATTGTTAATGTTGACTTATATTCATGCAGGATAACAATATCAACAAGATGAATTCTTTCTGTCACATCTGTTGTTGCAGGGTAAAAAAATATCTACTAAATGCCAAAACTGAAATTATATAACACTGTGGTTTAGATTTTAAACTTACTTGTAGCCCACCAGGTTTTAGTTTTATAGGAGCATTAAGACGTGAACCAGTGATGAGTTTTACCCATTGCAATCAGCTAGGGTTAATGTGCGTTTCACTGAAAGGGCTGAAGTAAACCAAGATCTGGGGTTGCTTCTACAGAAAGTAGTATTCTTCGGCTGGTGTAATTGTCTTTAATTTTTCCCCCGCAATACAGGAAAATTTAGGTTAGTTCTAAAGAAGTGGATGTCTTTAAGATAAAAAATGTTTGTATTTGCAATGCACATGAATAAAATTGCAAATATGTGACAAAGCATGAAAGGTTAGGTATGTATGGCCTTGTAATGGTAATTCAACATACTATCTTTTTATTTCCACTTCTCAATAAGAAATTTAATTTAAAAAAAAAGAAAACTACATGTAATAAAGATATTTTTCCCCACCAGCACAGACATTTTCTATACATACCTGGGTTATGTTTTAATGTATGAAGTAAATATAACTGTGTTGCTTGCACCATGAAACCTTTCAGCAAAGTACAGTGAACAAGAAACTCTCTCCATAGTCAACAAGGCACTACGTGATTTAATTCAACTCACATCACATTCCTCTTTGTTTAGTAATTTCCTATCATACTGGCTTCACTCCATTCCGCAATCATGCTCATTTTGCTCACTTTTAGTCTATCATACTTGTTCTCTCTACCTAGGAAACTCTTCTCTCCAGTCTTTTCATAGCATCTGCAATTTTTCCATCACAATCTCAATTCAAAAGTCACCTCCGATGGAGACTCTCCCTAAATACCTAACCTCATTCCTCCCCATCTTAAGTTTTCATTGCATTTACCACTCTGAAATAATTCAGTTTGTTTACCTGTTTACGTGTTTCCAGCAGTCAGTAGCACTGTCTTTCTTTCTCAGAGCTATATGCTTCACAGAAGGTGGACGCCCAATAAATATCTGCTGAGTTGATGGATAACTGTGTTGACTGTCTGTTAGAATATTTTAAAAACCCCATACATTTGCTCTTATAAATTATTCTCCTAGTGTTTTATTCACATTTTTAAAAATATTTTGATAACATATATAATGAACCAGAATTACTTTTACATAGAAATTTACCAGGCTTCTAGAGGAAAGTTCAATATCTGGAACCATGGCTGCCCAGTTGTGTAATTGGGCCAGAAAGCAAGAAAATTGGAGGAATGATTTTGACTATCTTTATTATTGACATTCATTGCTATTGTCAAATGGATTTGCCAGTGATTTCTACTGATTATTATTAAGTTGGCTTTGTAAGCAGAACCAACTAAGTTTTAGTAATGTTTTGGTATATACCCATAAATCCACCTCTTTATTTTAATTTTCTTAATATTTTATCAGGAAAAATATGTGTTCATTTTCTGAACTACTTTAACCCTTTCATAAGCAATTTTAAAATCATTGCTGAAAGATAAATATCAACCAATAAGCACTAACATGGGTAATCTCAGGGGACTTTTAAGGTTATTGGGGTAAAGATTTAATGGAAGACAGAACTCATAAACATTTCAGGATAAAATATGAAATGTAATGCTCAAATTGAAGTAGTTGTGAAAATTTTTGTTTTAAATTTATTTCACCAGAAAACCTTAAAACGTTACAGAGATTTTTTTTTAAGATTTTATTTATTTATTTTCAGAGAGAGGAGAAGGGAGGGAGAAAGAGAAATGTATGGTTGCCTCTCACATGGCCCTCACTGGGGACCTGGCCCGCAACCCAGGCATGTGCCCTGACTGGGAATTAAACTGGGACCCTTTGGTTCCCAGCCTGTGCTCAATCCACTGAGCTACACCAGCCAGGGCACATTACAGAGATTTTTTAATGGTAAATATAGACATTAAGAAAAATACCCACAACTATCATCTAAATATTTAGATTTTAACTTCAATAAAAGTTTTTTATTAGCTTGTTAACTGCTGTTTTTTTTGTTGTTGTTGTTGTTTGTTTGTTTTGTTTTGCTTTGTTTTTTCCATGAACGTGTCTTTGCCCAGTGGACCAAATGTCAAACCTCTTCAAGGGCCTAACCTATGTATTTCCATGAAGATGCCCACCATCATGTCACATGATGGCACAAAACACAATGGGTTGAACTATATTTAATCTTTTTTCCACTTGTTTCCTTTGTTAATATATTCTGTGCTTACATTACTATGTAGCTAAGGAAAATAAGTACACAGAAAATAGATAACCTACAAACTGTAGAAAACAGCACTGAATACATATGTTAATATCCTCTGCTAACGAACCGAGCCTCTTTCCTGGAAATGTAATTTAAAAAAAGAGAAGAAAGTAAAAACTAGAAAATAAAAATTAAAAAGAAAGAAAAATGCACACTGTGTATAAAGGAATCAAAGCATAATGTTTATAATTTTTGTCAAATATATTTTCCAAAAGAATTCCACCTAAAAAAATTGTTGTAGGACTCAAGTAATCTACCTGCTTCTATGGGAATAGTGCATCAAAGCTCTCTCATTTTAAGAAAATTGCAGAGCTAACAAGTAGATATTTTATAGGAATACCTGACTTATTTTTATTTTTTTCTGAAAAATTACCTTTCTGATTCTTATTGAAACCAGAAAAGTCAGTGTTTGTGCTGCCTGTCATTACCAGAACCAATAAACTGGACAAGGATCAAACCTTTATGAGTGCTTTATTTAGATGGCTGGTGATCTGAAAAGACAGTAGACTATGTACCTTCAAAACCTGTCTTAACACCTCATTTCAAGCCAACCTTTTTATAAGGAAAAGTTAAGTAAGGAGTTTGGAAAAAGTTTAATTGGAAAAGAGTTGTAGTCTTGCAGAGGTTTTCCTAGGACTTCTTTATCTGTTGCTCAAAAATTCTTTATCTGCATCCCCTTCATTCATTCCCTGGAACGCAATGGCTCAGATACCATCTCCATCGGTGGCAGACCCCCTGGGGCAGAAAGGACGGATTGCTGTTCACTTCCTGGAGTCATGTGGTCATGCCTTCCAGTTCCTGGAATGATGGTTTCTACATTCACTAATCACTTATGCCTATCAACTAAGGCTAAAATCTTTAACTCTTGAGTTCTGCTATCATTATTATTGTCGTTCATTATTAAAAATAATTACTTAATATTTATTATATAACAAATGTCATGATCTATAAGTAAGAATATGAATGAATATGTTCTGAAACCCCCTCTCCTTTGATCTAAACACTGTGGACCAAAAAAAGTGGCTTTATGGAAAATAACCTCACAAAGTGATATGATTGTAAATTCCTAAATGGCCAGGTCACAGTGGGTAGTTGTGCCCCAGGCATGTAACTTCTTTAATAAAAGGTTCATCTTTGCCTTGTGCACTTGTTTCTGTGCAGGTAGGTTAATACACTCTTGAAATGCCTCTTTTCAGACTCCTCAGAAGAAAAAACACCCTAAAGAGAGCACATATACTCATTATCCTGTAATCCCATCCCTGCTTTTCTTTATCCTGCCTTAATGTTATCTTCCTTATGTTCACTCCCTAATTATGAATGCATACAAGAAACTGCAAAGTGTCATTCTAGGAATCATTTTCAAAGCCTGTTGAGATCTTCAAGGCATATCTTCTGGCTCAAATAATTTTTTTTTAAATGTAAAAAAGCATGAATATGATTTGCATACTTTGAATGAGCTTACATTCAAATATATTTAGATAATTTGATAAATTGTACAGCAAATAACTAATGATTACCAAAAAAAAGGTCAAAGGAACAACCCATCTGCGCTAAAACTTTAAAGCTAGATTATAACATGCGAAAGACACAATGTGATATTTTACTTAGAATAAGAGAGGAAGAAATATTGGAGATCTGATTTAATTTATAGATATGCTATCATAGTAGCTTGTGTATTTTAGCTACTTTGATAGTATAATAACTACTATGGATATTTTCTCAAATATAGCTCAGTTTAAATCCTTTCAAGTCAGAGGTTGGAGGCACAGAACTGTTAGAGATAACTAAAGCAGCAGTGCGCATCAGCCACCTTCTACTGCAGTGAAGTTTTCTCTGTTCCTCACGGAATTGCACCATGTGAAATAATTAATCACCACAAAGCATTTCTCTATAGCACCATGGCAAGTATTTGGGATCTAGAGTTGGAGGCAACTCCCACTTTGTTTAAAGCTATAAATCTGAGGCAAGTCCTTTTATCTTGTGCAATAATAGAAAAAATACATATCAGTTTCTATTCCCCATTTCTGGCACAGAGTTCTTAAAACCTTTGTAAATTTCTACATTTTTAAGAACACAAGGAGCAGATTAACAAGATAGCAGCGGATTAAGTGGAAGTTACACTAACCTCCACCCAGGACCAAATTGGAATACAACTAAAGTAAAGAAAAGTCATCCTGAATAACCAACTGAATACCTGCTGGAGCGAAGCTTTATAAATAAGGACATATGGAAGAAACCATTTCACCACAAGGAGACTGGTACGGAGTGCAGAGGAGGCAGGAGACGGATGGCTGGGATCACACAGGTGGCAGCTGAAGATCCAGAGAGATATTTCAAAGCCTGAGGGTTCCCCCAGAGAAGTGTGGGGTCTAAACGCCAAGCTGAGATCCCCAGCCCATAGCACCAGAAACAAGAAAAGAACCCAAATAACATCTGGCTGTGAAAAACAAGTGGAGTTTCTGTCCACCAGAGAGATAGTGAGAGATGCAGACAGCCTCTTAAAAGGCCAATGTACAAAATTTTGTTTGCAGTCACCTACCCTGGACTCCAGCAGAGGGAGGGTAGAGTACATTACAGATGTGTGAGGAGAGATGTGTGCTGATGGTTATGGGGAGAGAATTGAAGGAACAGTCACCAGGAACCCTGTGCTGAGTCTTGCCCCATACTGCAGAAGCCATCTTTTTCAGGCAGAGCACTCTTCTCCTGAGTGGCATCAGCCTGAGGGGAAGCAATAGCCCCCCACCCACAAGAATCACTCTGCCCCACTCTAAGGAGCTGGATCCAGGCTGCTGAGTACAGCCTGATGTTGTTGTCTCAGTGATTAAGCTAAGCACCCCTATGCTCATTGCAATGTTATTTGCAATAACATTTCAATTTCAGTGTTATTCACACTGAAATATGGAACAGCCCAGTGTTCAACAACAGATGAGTGAGTAAATGCCCACTATGCCCACTATGGGGCATTTCTATGATGGGATACTTCTTGGTTGTGAAAAAGCAGAAAACTTTACCCTCTTCAACGTATGGATGGCCCTGGAGAACATTATGCTAAGTAAAATCAGCCAGTCAGAGAAAGACAAGTGCCATATGATTTCACTTACATGTGGAAGCTAATGAACAAACTGAACTAGCGAGCAAAATAGAGACAGACTCATAGATAGAGAGCAGATGACAGCTATGGAGGGTGGAATTTAGGGAATAGAAGGATCAAGCAAGAAGGTAAAAGGACATGTGGACATAGACAACAGTGTGGTGATTGCAAGGAGGAAAGAGGTTTAAGGGGGCTAATTGACAATGGAAAAAATACAAAAACAATCACAAGGAGCGCTCTTGTTTTAATGAAGTGGCCTTTTGTGGGCTCCTGGATGAGGGCTAGTTACCAGAAAGGCTGAGTCATGATTAAAAGCTTGGAATTTTCAGTCCCTCCCTCAATCATCCAGAGAGGAAAGAGGGCCTAGAAATGGAGTTATGAATTGATCAAGCTTATGTGAGGAAGTTTCCTTAAAATCCCAAGGGTAGAAGCTTCCAGGAGTTTCCAGGTCGGTGTACACATCTATGTACCGACAATGATGCACCCCAATTCCACAGGAACAGAATACCCCATGCTTGATTCCAAAACCTTATCCTACGGACCTCTTAATCTGGCTGTTTACTTCATAGTCTTTAGTAACCTGGTAAACACACAATAAGGGTTTTCTTGAGTTCTGTGTGCCTATTGAACAAATTAATGGAACCCAAGGAGGGGGTAACGGGAACTTCCAATTTGTAGCCAAGTCAGATAGAGTTGTGGACAACCTGAGGACCTATTACTTGCACTTGACATCTGAAGTGGGGTGGGAGCAGTCTTTTAAAACTGAGCCCTTAACCTGTCTCCAGGTAGAGAGTGTCAGAACTGAGTTGTAAGACACCCAGCTGGCCTGAAGAGAATTGCATGTGTGAGGCAAATCCCCCACGGAGTTAGCAACCAGAAGTATAAGAAGTGTTCAGCATGACAATAAAAAAGAAACACACGACTGTAGAACTGTAGGCTTTTCCAACGTGCCTCTCCATATTGCTTCTCTTGGACTCTGAAATATTACCTGCCTCATGGGATTGTTTTGAAATTAAATGAAGTAATATGTGTAGAATATTTGGTGCTTTAGTTACACAGTTAAACTAGTGATTAGGGACAAATAGTTAGCACAAAAAATGTTTATTGTGCCCTGGTCAGAGTGGTTCAATTAGTTGGACAATCATCCCCTACATCAAAATGTTGCAGGTTTGATTTCAGGTCACTGCATGTATTTAGGTCATGCGTGAGTTGGATTTCCCGTCAGGGTGGAAACCAATTGATGTTTCTCTCTCACTTCGATGTCTCTCTTTCTCTCTTTTTCTCTCTCTCTCTCTTTCCCCCTCTCTCCCTCTCTCTCTCCCCCCTCCCTATCTCTCTAAATTCAAAATTTAAATATCCTCTGGTGAGGATTAAAATTTAAAACAAAAATGTTAGTTGTAGTTAGTACTATTATTATGGGATGAAAAGTTTTGACTTTTAGGGAGAACCAGGAATGAAAGTGTTCAACTTTTGTTAAATCATTGTAGAAAATGCTTCATTGTATTAATTTTCATCTTAGTGCAAGTAATAATCTAAGACTTGAGATGAGGTTAAATTTTTTAAATCCTAAAGATTAACTAACAGGAATTCTTTCATGTTCCCTCTGCATGAGAGTGCATAATGAAAGAGAACATATGAAAATGATTGATAATTTAAAAAATTAGCCCGGATGTTGTAGCTCAGTGGATTGAGCGCGGGCTGGGAACCAGAGGGTCCCGGTTCGATTCCCAGTCGGGGCACATGCCTGGGTTGCGGGCCAGGTCCCTGGTGAGGGCCATGTGATATAGGCAACCATACATTGTTCTTTCTCCCTCCCTTCTCCTCTCTCTGAAAATAAATAAATAAAATCTTTAAAAAAAAATTAATTCTGTAACTGTGATTAGACACATATCTAGATGTGAAATATACTAGCCAGTACTTATTGCAAAAAAGAAAACATTTTTAAGATTGGTAAGTTTCTCTAAATGTCCATATATTATATTATTTATCCACTAAATACTTTTTACAAAATTATTTATTATAACTTAAAGTCAAATGTGTAATACAAACACAGAGGCATATAAAATTATCAGTAATTACCTCACTTATGGATAATACTGAGATCTAAATCTAAAGAAAAACGTTGAACAGCAACTTACTTAAATTGTTTAGCAAATAGATAAGTAATTTTACTTAAAACTTATTTGAAATATTTATTACAAGTTTAAGCAGAAGGCAAAATTGCAAAGTTAAAGAAAACCTCTCCTTTTGAGAGTTTATGATAGAAATACATAACCATAGCAATTTAAAAGAAAACAGAGTAATTTAAGTTGCAGTATGATACAAAAATTATTCTCAAAATTCTTCTTAAAGCCATCACAAAATTGTTCTATGTCATAAAATAGATGGCATTAAATGTCTCTTACACTATCTCAGGAAGAATGGAAAACATGAAAAATCAGAGAACAGAAGAAGGATCAAGTTTGATTTTCTTAACCCTTGCCTTACCCTGTAGATTGAAAATACCTCTCTCCTTGAACATCACAGATAAATGTACTTGCCTCCAAGTAAATATACACATACCCTTAAATGTGTTTCTTCTTAACTATAAGAATAAGGTGTCCCATTCTCAACAACATATTGCATTTATGTAGTACTTGGTATTTCTAATTAAAGAATTTTCCAAACACCTAGTTTATTCACTCGTTACACAAATATTTTTATTAAAAACTTCCTGTATAGCAGGAACTTCCTAGGAGACAAAAGTCCAGTAGTAAAGGAACTTAACCTATCTTTTGCTCTCAAAAAGATTATGCTCTCTTTTGAGAAAAGGTCATAATAAATAAAAATATAAAAATTATATTTTTATTTATTTTTCTTTTTGTTTTTATTTATTTTTCATGCAAGCCATGACCACAATAAGGCAGAAGTAGGTGACAGGAAATGACTATGATGCTACCTTATATGTGGTACACAGAGAAAATGACATGACTCACAATTTCTATTTAATTGTAATAATTATTTTTCTGTTATCAAAGAAACAAATAGTTATATTTTTTTTCCCTAGGTTTTCCAGAAGGATCATATTATCTTGTAGCGAAACCCAGCCCACAGGATTCGTATGGCCATGACTGAATGCATGAATATGGTCACACGGAAACACGCAGGAATAGAGAAGGACCACAAGTCCCCTCCATTATGATCTTGGAGAGGCCCTGAACTGCGCATCGACTGGCCTTTTATTGCCGTTTCTCGGGCACTTTACATATGAATGGTCTTCATTAACTATACATGAACTGTAGATTTACATTAGGTGGTAGACGCCCAAGACAGCACATCAAGAGGGTAGATATGCAAATGGAAAGACAATAGGCTTGGGTCTGAGGAAGCTAGGCTTTAGCATAAGTCCTTTTGACCTAGGGAGAGAGAGATTTTTTAGCAAGAGCAAGGTTTTATTTTAAATCTAAGGAACATGTCAACCTGATTTCCCCATAGGAAATTCCGCTACCCTATTCGTGGGTCCTGCATGCCAACTTTATGTTTCACGAGAGACCGTGCTCTTATTAGACGTGAAAACATAAGGGCTACAATTCCCCACTGTGGGAGCAGGAAATTCCCTATATTATCTCTGGTCCCTGAAAAGGTAGTTTCATTGATTTAAGAGCTGATATTCTATTTGAGCTTTCTGTAGATAGTTTGAAAGTTGCTATTTTGAGTTTCACTGCTATATGTTTGATAAAAGAATTACTACATCACAGTGTGCATGTGGATTATTGTTTTGTCTATAAGGAGGCATGCAAAAGGTTCATAAATGTGTTTGGGACACTAAATTAATTTAAACAATTACTTCTGCCAGATAATTTACTTCCATACCAATTGTTTTCATTTTTGCATTTGTGACCAGCAAAATAAAGCAAAATTGCATTGTTACATAATGTTTCAGAGAAAGTTAATGTCATGACTAGATCTCATCATTACCACCCAATGCATGTCCTGGATATTACAGTTTCTAAAGATAACTTGATTGTTCTTCGGATAAAAACTTATCACTTTAAAACATATAATGTATTTCATTGACTCCAAAGTAAAATTTACTCTAAGATTTACTGTTACCTCTAAAAACAATGTTGCTAATTAAACTACAGTTCAATGCTTATTTTCACTTAGATTCATATTTTATACTTTTATACTGCAAAGTTTCTCTAGACTTAGAGATATGGTTTTATTTTTGTCAATTGTATTATACATGCATGTAAGGAAACTATAATCAGAGTAAATTGGTTTAGTTGTTCCTAAAGTTTTTACATAATCAGTCCGTAATTTTTCTGACAATTTTTTAAAAAGATTTTATTTATTTACTTTTAGAGATAGGGGAAGGGAGGAAGAAAGAGAAGGAGAGAAACATCAATGTGTGGTTTCCTCTTCACCTGGCCCACAACCCTGGCATGTACCCTGACTGGGAATTGAACTGGTAATCCTTTGATTTTCAGGCTGGTGCTCAACCACTGGGCCACACTAGCCAGGGCTATGACAAATTTTTCAATTCACTCATTAATATCAGCCTAAAAATGTTGATGATATAACATTTCTTAAAAGTTTACACAAAAGAATTAAAATTCTTTAGTAATGTGTTCTTAAGACAACCTTGCAGTTATGAGGATCTTACTTACTTTTAAGGACCATGTCAGGAATTTTGTTACCATATTTTTCAGACTATAAGATGCACTGGACCATAAGATGCACCTAGGTTTTAGAGGAGAAAAATAGGAAAAAAAGTTTGAAGGAAAAAATGTGGTAAAATATTTAATAACATAAATAACAGAATATTTCACCAATGTAAATGTAAACAGTCAGGTAAGCTGCATTTGGACTATAAGATGCACCCCCATTTTCCTCCCAAATTTAGAGGGGGAAAGTGTGTCTTATAGTCCGAAAAATACGGTAAACACTGTATGATTCAGTGTCTTCACTGATGTATCTGCTATGGGCTTTCTGCAAGTTTAGATTCAGCGTTTTGGTGGTTTTCCACGTACAGGCAATGAAAACTATGCCACAATTTCTACCTTGCTGACTGCTATTTGTACACATTATTGATTTCAAGACAATCACTCATTCAAGAAGAGGTTCTGTTGAACTTATAATCATTTATAGTAAGGCTTTAAAATCAAAGTCTAAAATGTTATATTAATATATTATCTTTTGATAAAAATGCATTCATTTTAGGATCAAAATAATAAATTCAGTACACTTTAGTTTTCCTTTTAGTTTCTTAAGTTAAACCAATGTCGACCTTCTTTGATGCTCATCTCCAAAGTATCACATTGCTAATTTGTCCTAATATACCTTGCATTCTCTGGAGTAAATAAAATCTACTTGTGAAATCTACTTCTCTATCTTGTTTTTTTTCAAGACTGTGAAATTTCTAGAAGACAAAATCCTTAGTAGCAACTGCTGTAAGCAATTACATTTCAATCTGAGATAAGCTTCCTTGACCAAAGTTTCTTTGTTTAACTTGTTTTTGCTAAAGCCTTTGGAGGAACAAATAAAAAAGCAAACTGAAAGCAACTGAATTTGATGAGATTGCTTCCTTATGCTTGAACCCTCAGGAAGACATATGTGAAAAGCTGCAAACTGCAGCCAAATCCAAGTACATACACATCGTTCCTCTTTTGCTAATTGCTCCCTGCTGCTTACTACATCTAAATAAATACTTCTGGAAGGAGCAACCCTTGCTTTAGTCCCCTCTTCTCTTCCAAGTTAAATCGTGGATTGGGTGCATCAATTCTCAGTTACATGTATTTTCCCCATGATAGTCTGGATGCTTAAAAGCAAGTAGATGCTGAATCATAGATGTCCTCACGAAATGTCACAGGGTAGACTGGCTGGCAGGTTGCTAAGAGGTACTCCCCAAAATCCAGTCTTTTATTCTTCTTTATAGTTTACATTAATAATCATACCTAGGAGTGATAGTCATGCTATCATACAGAGAAAAGGACACTCACTCCACTCTGAAACAATGATATATGAACTAGAATTTTTATTATTAATTTACGATGAGATTTAGAGCAGCCACATATTAAGAAATATCTAACTCAATTTGAACATACTCAACACCGTTCTCGACCATTCACACAAACCTGCTCCGTGTAGGGTCTTATCCTCTTCAGTTAATTGCCAGTAGATTCTTACAACTTCAATGAAAAGCTTAGGACTCGTCTCTGACTTCCTATTTCTGTAAACCTTCACAACCCTCCTACATTCAACACACATCTAGAATTTGAACACTTCTTACCATTCCCCTGCTATCACATCAGTCCAAACCAACACGTACTCTTTCCTGGATTATTGAGTAACCTACTAAAAAAATGTCATCGTTTCCACCCTTTCTCTGTTTTCCCGTATTCTCAACACAGCACCTAGCGAGATCCTAATAAAATTTCCTTGGCTTTAACTTCACCAACTACTTCCCATCTAATGAAGATTAAGAATCAAAGTCTTAATCTATTAAGAATAGTAACCTAATGATCCTTGTGCTTACCTCTCATTCCTAATTACTACCTCCTCAGATTTTGTGCCCCTCCTTTTATTTAGTTTCTCTCCATATAATTTGCTACCATCAGACATGTTTTATATATATTACACTACAGTAAAGCTTCACAGGGCAAGAACTATGACTCGCTTTGTTCACTATTAGAGCCTATTATGCAGAGCAGTGACTGGTGCATGGTAGACACATAATATCCAGTAAAAAAAGTGCATTTATTCTGTTAAGTTAAGCATACTCCTTCCTTGGAGGTGGGTACCAAACCATAAAATGCTAGGTGAAAATACAATCAAAGGAAGAGCAAGTATTTGCATATCCCATGCTATGATAATCTGGTGCATTCATTTCCATGATAATATATACTACACATTTAGAGTCCAAGTTAAGTATGTGATTCAAGCTTTCACTTCCCCGAAAGTGTTTCTTTGATCTTATTTAGTTATATCTTTATTTTAAAAAATTATATGAGCAATATGTTATCGCATTGGTCTTTGAAAATAATGTAAATGTTACACTTGAAGCTTAATCTCCTTTTATATCACCATCAACCCCTCTCTTCATTCTTGTTGGAATATGGTATGGATCCTCTAGCAGAAACTAAAAAGACTTTATATATCTAAATACATGAATCAAAAACCTATAAAATTTTTGTGCAGGTTTTCATTTTTTACATAAACAGTAGTGTAGTGTACATATGATTTTGCAATTTGCTTTCTTTTTTACTCAAACCCATTTTGAATCTGTTCATGCTAACTCATATAGGTCTAGTTGATTATTTTAGTCTCTAAGTTTCACATAAAATTAGCATAAAACAACCTAATATGTCTTCGTATTATGTAAATTTGCTTTTCAATCTAAATACTTAAAATTTGAGTTGGTAAATCACAGTATACACAAGAACATATAATTTTTTTTCAATATACCCTGGCTGTTGTGGCTCAGTGCATTGAGTGCCAGCCTGCAAATCAAAGGGTCGCCGGGTCAATTCCCGGTCAGGGAACATACATGTGTTGTGAGCCAGGTCCTCAGTAGGAGATGCATGAGAAGCAACCACACACTAATGTTTCTCTCCCTCACTTTCTTCCTCCCTACTCTTCTCTAAAAATAAATAAATAAAGTCTTTAAGAAAGTGTTTTTCAATTTTAACAGATATTGTCAAATTCTTCTCCAAAATTACTCTACTGCAAGAATAAAAAATATTTTCTTACAACTTGTTAATGCATTGTTGTCATATTGATAGTCATTATTTAACATTTTCTAATCTGATAATTAATAAAGTAATATTATTTTTATAGTTAAATTACTATGATTATTAATGAGAAATAGTAAACATATATATACATAGTATATATATATGTTTTTGAGTTATTTGAGTTTTATATGTACTGCTTGTTCAGACTCTGCTGGTTTTTGGTCTCATTTTTATTCTCATATTTTATCAATTACAAATATAAAGAAAATAAGTTTAATCATCTACAATGTATCTTTTAAGATGATTTCCTCCTTTTTATCAAAACATACATTTTGATGTCATAATTATCAACCATTCTTTTGACATGTGTATGTGGCAAGACCCATTTTATAATAAAAGAAATGACAAAAAATCAGGATGATGATAAAATCAAGAAAGAACATGCAGGTATGAAATGTTATAATTTTTATATTATTGGTGAGTTCAGGTGTTGTTTCTTAATGTATGTGTTTTTTGTATGTATTAAATGTTAAATGGTATTTAAAGGCAAAAGTTCACTATCTTCACACTATAGTTTCCATTTCAGATTTCAGTCGTTCAAGGACCTTCTAATTCTCACTGTTTCCTTTGTGCACCTGTGTCGCGGGGGGTAATCGTACCTGCCGATACCCGTGGGTGACCGCTACCTGATGCGTGTATGAATCTCATACCGAGACACGTGGGGAAAGAGAGACCGGGGCCACGTGACTGATTCCTCCCATCTCAGGAAAAAGCCCCGCGACTTGCCCAGCCAGGGCTTTTACTAGGGGCATTAGCACACATTTACATTGGATTGATTATTCATGGGATTAAGCAGAACAGGGGTAAGATTACTCATTAGCAGGGCATTAGGATGTAAATTCAGGTCCGGTGGCAGGCAGGACCAGGTTAATGTAATATGCAGGGCACAGCAAGCCAGAATTTTCTAAGATACATCTTTGCCAAATTCCTATTAGAGAATTCCCATTCCATAGACATGATTCACACTTGCTCACACGGGAATCACATGGAGCTGTGCTCAAAACGTGTAAATTCTCAGAACATGCGTGTTGAAATCACTGCCACATACCTGGATGCCATCACTAAAATATGTTCAGGTCTTGTTTGATTTTTCTCCCTGTCTCTGCCATGAAAACATCCTTATCTCTGTTTTGCCTTCTGTATGAAATGTGTCTCTATAATGTGCTTTATTTGACTCTATTATTTCTAGAACAAGTGTATTTTTATCCCACTTCCTATGATTTCTTTAAGCAGTTGTTAGTTGAGAGAGAAAACTGAGAAGCAAAAGTAGTAAACTACAGAGAAAAGATTTTGAAAAGAAATCAAGTTATTTTGTGCCCTATTAGTATTTAACACAAATAAAAGGATCAATCCTTTCACCTTTCAAAGGTTTGCATTTCTCTTGATATAAAACATGCCCTGTCTTTCCCATTTCTGTTTCATCAACGTATCATCTGCTTAGAAACCCTTTGTGAATTCTGCTCTTCCCTGGGTCACTTAAATCAGTTTCTTTAAAGGAAAATAAATGTCCCCACACTGTAATCCCTTGCAGGACAAAGGACGTATCTTGTAGTTTCCTTCATTCAGTGTCTCGGACTGTATTATGGTGGTGAGGATTTTTTGTGATTTCTACTTCAGAATAAATAGTGGGTTTTTAAGTCACCAGAATTTTCTCCTCCGCTTCTGCTATGATGTACCCAAATACCAAATCCTTCATTCATATTTTCACAGGAAAATAGTTAGAACAAGTAATGCTCTTAAATCTTATTGCTGCCTTTATGAATTTAATACTAACATAGTTTGTAAGGGTGCTAGATGAAAAACTTTATGAAAGTCAAATAGCTTTGTTTAATATTTATGAACTACATGTTGTTGGAATTCCCACAGGATTATTTAGCCATCAAACTGCTTTAAAAACAACATTTGTTCTATTTTAAAATCCAAAACTCAAAATTGGAGAAATTTAAATACTCTGCTTTTTGTTAGGAACCATAGACATGTGTTTTAATGTCTTTGGAATGAATCCAGATGAAAAATAAATAAATAAAAACCCATGTTTCCTGTGTGTTTCAAATTATAACTTAATTAAATACCAAAACAATTTTTATATTTAATAAAAATGCTTTATAGTAATAAAAAGAACACAGTTCTTATATAGAAGGAAACCATATATTTCCAAGATGAAATAATTGATGAGAAGGGTTCTAAAAAATGCATGAAGGTGGTTAATGCTTTCTGCTCTATTGCATGTTTTCTTTTTCTATTTTAAGGAAATTTCTTTTTTAATAACCATTCTCCACTTCACCCCATGGGTCATAAATATGAACAAGTTTTATTGTACAAACCAAGTAATCTACCTAGAGTTAATTTTCTCAACGTTGGAGACACAAAACAGAACAGAGGCCATCAAATTTAACACATGAGCGTCAAAATCACCCGAAAAGCTTGGAAAGACATAGACTTCTGTTTGCTACCCCAGAGGTTCTAAGGTAGATCTGGGGCTGGCATTGACAATTTGCATCTTTAACAGATTCTCAGGTGATGCTACCATTACAGGTCCAGGAACCACACTTACAACCATTGATGGAGAGGAGTTTTGAGTTTGGACAATGCCAATAACAGTCCCTTTACTGCTAATTTGGAATTGGAGGATGTTACCAGTACCACTTACCTTTGTACAACACTTATCGATTTGGGACAGTAGTAGCCATGTCAAGTCATATGCAGTTAGAGAAAGACATTTGCAGAGAAAGGAATAAAGCGGACATTCACCAAGCAAAGCAAAAACAAAAACAAAGAGACAATACAGTTTCAGAAAGAGAAAAAAAGAAATGAAGAAAGCAGTTTTTGGATACTTTTCTAATTTTGCATTTCAATCACTTGATATATCTGGGTACAGTTCTTACTGTTGGGTTCTGCAAGGTACCCTTTGTGTGATTTTCTAATAAATGCCAACTTTTTTTATCATCAGGTATTCTGAAGGGCACAGGAACTATTAACAAAATTATTGCTGAATAAAATAAAAGTGTTTTTCTGAGCTAATTGCATACACAAAGCAATTTTTGTGTATACAATTTGCATGCACACACATACACAGACATAGACACAGAGACATAGGCTCTGTCAGTGTTCACTACAATTCTAACAGAAGACCAAAGGTTTTCACTGAGCACCCTGCCTGAAGCAGCCTGTGGCAGTATATTACAGGTTTATTAGTTTATGTTTCGCAGTCTGTCTTCACCTCTAGAATGAGAACAGGGAACTTTGATTTGCTGCTGTATCCCCCTTACTTGAAATAATGATTAATGAATACATAAATAAATAAAGGATAAGAAATGTTTGGTTTAAGCAGAATTCCATATCATTTTTTGAGAAATACTATTTCTTAAAAGTTTTATGCAGGTTCTGAAAAGTAAATCACATTTTCACTTTCTCAGAGCTCTAAGTGAAATCACTAGATGGCATGTAGCAGATCACAACAGGTCAAAATGACGAGGTCATGATTACACAAATACTGATTGCAAAGGTTACCTAAGTCAGCAAATACACAGAGATAAGTCAACAAGGTAGGAAAATGTCATAGAAATCTATGGCATGAATAGCATGGTCTGCATGACAACCATTGTAACATCCCTAGCAAATGATAGCTTTTATTCCCGAGAATTCAGCTTCCTGCTGCAGATCTCCGTGTAAGCTGGGATGGCTCCATTTCATGCATGTTTACTCTGAGTTCCTATGTACGCTATAGGTGCTGAAACCAATGGGGGCATGATTTTCTTCTGGTAACAGTCAGGGGCTTCCCGAGGGTCTCACAGAAATATGTGGCTGCCCCATAAGGCCAAGGCTCACCACTTCAATGCTGCTACTATGTCACATTACATGAATCAAAAGACATCAGGTGGTCATGCACGCTTCTGTGGAGCCCAGGAATATCATCCATATGCAGAGATAAGGGGGGATGGATTTTATTGAAAAATACTTTGGGGAACAAATAAGTTGCTAAAGCTACTAATAAACCCATGGCAATTTTTTTCTGCTGTTATTTCATAGATTAAACAGAGCCAGAAAAAATTTCTTCTGAAAAGTATTTAAAACTTGTGTAGGACTGTATTAGGCAGGCTCAGCCACTCTGCATCTCTAGCAGTCTTTAACAACTACTAACTTGCAGGAGCCAAACGTAGGAAACTTATCTCTTCATCCCACTTTCTGATCTGTTTTAGCTCCTAATGATAAGAACTCATCAAAAATCCAGCTGTCAAAGGGACATGAGAAATCTAATGCACTGACCACAAGACTTTACATAACTCAGCCAAGAAAGAGTTTGGAGACTAAGAGCAAATCAGATAAAGATCTATGCAAAGAATTGTTATCTTTTGGCTGGAGGAAGAGGAAGGGATATTTCAGGAACACTTAAAGGAGAGAAGAGTAAACTGAAAAAATATATAAAAGGTAGGGCAGCATCTCCTGCTATAACAGCCATCTGGACAAGGTTTGATCTCTGGAAAAAAAAAAAAAAGACTGACGTTAGAAGTTGAAAAAAATCAGTTTGTAAAGTGCATTGAGACTCCAGGAATGCACCTTGGTGTTTCAGGGTCAACATGATACATGATAGGGTACATGAACTACAGATTTGCAGAGATTTCTTGGACTGGTAATGAGTCTCAGGACAGATATGACTCAATGCCTAGAAAAGAATGCTAGAGTAGAAAAAATAATATACTAGAAAAGATTATACATGTGAAATACCACCGACCTTCATATGCTCTACAATAACAGATTGGAAGTACAAGGATTTTAGAAGGGAGGAATTTCTTCATAAAAATTTAAAGCCAGGGATAATTATATTTAATATGCTGTAGTGTTGCTATGGCCTGATGAAATCTGAGACAGTTTAAAACTATAGACCTCAAGATACGTCATGAAACTAGTTCATCTAATTTAAACTTCATTTATTATAACCCATAAAAGGAAATATATTTTATGATGGATTACATACTCAAATACATAAACACATAACTTAAAAGAGTTTCATGAAACAACACTTACCCGAACTATGTGAAACACTTTGATATATTTCTATTTTATCTATTTTATACTACTTTACTTTGAACAAGATTGCTGGTGTGACCTATTCATTGATTTCATAACTACTAAAAAGGGTGTAAGAGTCCCTTTTAAATTTAAAAAACACTGATCACATGGAACTCTGACCTTTTAGATAAGAAAACTAAGTTTCATCATTAACTACCAATGTCCTAATATTCCTTATGTACATGATTGCGTTATATTGTTTTCAGTCACGAAGTCCTTAAGAAGTGAGGTTAATAGGTAAATTGTATTCAAAAACAAGATTTTTCATCTATGTTCTTAGGGAATGCTTCACAACGGTTATAGTTATGTATTTGAATCACACTGCTTCCCGGGTTTATACCCTACCTGTCCAATGAGATTGTTAGCTCTTTGAGGACAGCACCATCTCCAGAAATTCTCTCTATTCCCACAGCAATAATATGATTCTAAGCAGAGAATTCCAGGATTTATAAAGGCATATGTAAGTGAATGACAGAAAAAGAATTACAAAGACTTAGTTTTTAAATTCATGTGGCTCTGAGTGATAGCTGACTGGATTGTGCCACCCTTCAAAATATAAAATGCAAATCAGAGTTTTCTCAATAACACAGAAACTCTAACATTTCATTTCTTTGTTCAATATAAACTGTTGGCATAATGATTCAAAATATTCTGGGTTTAGAGTCAATTAGTATCAAGAAAAAACGTTTTAGATTTATAAAAACAGGATTTCAAATAGCCAATCCTTCAGACAGTATGACTAGCTCACATTTTCTCAGGCTGGGAGAGTGCTGCTCTATCTTAATAGATTAATAGTTATCTAAGATTCATGTTCGAGCTAAAGTTTGAATTCCATGAAGGAAACAAGCAGGTAGGCTGATTTTATATGAAAAGGGAAGAAAACAATCTCCACAGAAACTTTCAATTCTGTCTTTCTATCAAGTAGAATTTTTTTGACTTTGGCATAAACCCTTGAAAAGCTGAGATTTTAATAGAAATGCCAATGTAGCTTTAAACACAGCACCCCTAGGCTGTGCTTGTATTACAGAGAAATCCAACATCCTTTCTATAAAACAAATATTGGAAATTTTGATGGCAGTGTTCCATTCAATGCTGAGCTAATTGACAATCTTTCTTTTGATAGAAAATGCATTTGTCACAGCTTACATTTGTCAAGCACTGAATAGTTTTTTTAATTGCTATAGTCATTTTAGGCCTGTGTACTTAAAACTACTACTTATGCAAATGTAAGTTTTCAAGTGCATAGATATGGTTAAATACACTTATTACCCATGAACTGTAATTCTTCATATGTTGTCAGCATGATGTACTACATAGACTATGGCACGCTGAGAAAAAAAACGTGATTGTTAGAACCGAATTCAGTGGTTCACTATCTTTGAGATGCTGGTAAATTAGTTTATCGATTTAGGTCTGGGCACTCTGTTAGCAAAGTGGGAACAACAATGACACTTTTAAGTGATTATTGTTGAAGTCAAATGAGGCATAACTGAGAAGTGATTTTTAAGCATAGAAAATGGCTTTACAATGTAAAGTATATAATTTTACATATATATTTTATTTTAAAATATATAATGATTGTGTATATAAATATTACAATATACTGTAAAACATTGGACATATAAGAATTATAGAGATCACTAATTATAAATATAAATTATGAATTCTATAAATATTGCTATTTTATTTTTATGAGCATTCTCCTTTTCTTTTTTTTAAGATTTTATTTATTTATTTTTAGACAGAAGGGAAGGGAAGGAGAAAGAGAGGGGGAGAAATATTCGTGTGTGGTTGCCCCTCACGTGGTCCCCACCAGGAACCTGGCTCACAACCCAGGCATGTGCCCCAACTGGGAATCGAACTGCAACCCTTTAGTTCATAGCCCATACTCAATCCACCAAGCTACGCCAGCCAGGGCAAAGCATTCTCCTTTTCTTATATATTTAAATCAATCTAACTTTTTATTAGTATAAACACACACTATACAAGCATATATGTAACTGTATGTGTATATGTCTAAGTATGCATACTGTGTATGCACATATATAATTATTTTTTAAGAAAATACTTGAGGTGGATTTATTAAATCATTTCAGTGAAAATACTTGTAGTCAATTGTCATCTGTAATTTTGTGTCAACTTTTAATCCCACAAGTGGTAATAAGTGTCAGGTATTTATTAATTTAAAAAATATTTGATAATCTGGTAGTTAAAAATAATTTGATTTTTAAATAAGTATGTATTCACTTACTAGAATAGTTTAATATTTTAAAATAATTATTAGAGATTCTATTAATTTTCTTTTTTAAATTTTTCTCTTATAATTGGTCTCTTTATTAATTTATATTAGTTAATTATTCGCTTAGCCTCAATTTTCTTATCTGAAACATGGGGAAATCATACTTCATAATTTTTTATTATGATAAAGAGATAACCTAGAGTGCAGAGAAAATTATTAGTAAGACGTCAAAGGCACCATAGCTGTTAAGAGGAAGAGTTGGACGCTTAATATTTAGGTTCCACAGTCCATGCTCTTTTCAAAATAGAGCTCTATGAAAATACAATTATGACATAAGTCACTATGCTTCATTTCACAAAATAAACTAGTACTCTTTTTTCCATTTTTTCTGGAAATCAATTCAATCAATACATATTTATTAATCTAATAATCTTGCTAGAAGTTGAGGCTTTAAGTTAGCATATGTACTCTTATAATTTTAAAATACATATAACATATATGTTACTTTAATATTATTATACATGAATTATTAAATATTCTATAGATGAATGTGTGAACAAACCATGGTATATCTATGTAAGAGAACAATACTCAGTAATAAAAATGAACAAGCTATTTGGACATCTAAAAATTTGCATGGATCTCAAGAGCATTGTGCTAAGTGAAAAAATTCAAAGCTAATTTCAAAAGATTACGTATTATATGATTCCACTTCTACAGCATTCAAAAAATCATAAAATTGTAGTAATGAGGAACAGACCAATGGTTAGGGCTTGGGGAAACGTGACAAGAGTGCAAGAAGAAGAGTTTTGTGTGAAATGAGGGAATATTAATGTATCCAGGTTGTGGGTTACGGTGGCGGTTACAGATCTACACATGTGATAAAATTGTATGGAACTGTATGTGCACAAAAATGACTGTAAACACAGAGAAATCTCATCAAGATCTATAGTTAATAGTATAATGTTAATGTCATTTTGTTTCATTTAATTGAGGTAAAATTGATACTAACACTGTATTAGTTTCAGGTGAACAACATTGATATTGTTTATATTTTGAAATGATCACCATAATAAGTGTAGTTCCAATGGGTCACCATACATAGTTACACATTTTTTTTCTCATGATGTGAACTTTTAAAATCTTTCTTAGCAACTTTCAAATATGAAATAAAGTGTTATTAACTATAGTTACCTGCTCTACATTATACCCCATGACATTTATTTTATAAATTGAAGTTTGTGAAATTTATAGCCCTTCACTCATTTCAACCCCACCCCCACATATGACAAGCAGGAACCTACTGATCTCTGTATTTATGAGCTTGTTTTTTGTTTGTTTTGTTCTATTGCTTAGATTCTATATATAAGTGCAATCATGTGGTATTTGTCTTGTTGTCTGACTTATTTCACCTAGCATGATGAGGTCCATCCATGTTGTCACAAATAACAGGATTCCATTATATTTTTTATAGCTAAATAGTATTCCTGTGTGTATATGCATGTGTGCATCGCATGTTCTTTAGCCATCATCAATGGATGCGCACTTAGGTTGTTTTATTCCATATCTTAGCTATTGTGGATAACGCTGCAATGAACATGGGCATGCATATATCTTCTAGTTAGTGCTTTTTGTTTGTTTGTTTGTTCGTTTGTTTTATTTTGCATGAATACCCAGAAGTTTAATTGTAAGATCATATGGTAGTTCTATTTTTAATTTTGGGGGCAATGTCCGTACTCTTTTGTGTAGACCAGTATACATTGTGAACAACTGTGTATAGGATTTCCTTTTCTCCAGCACTTTTTGGTTCTTACTATTTTTTTTAACAACCATTCTAATAAATGTGAGAGAATAAAATATCTTATTGGGAATTTGATTCACATATCCTTTTTTATTAGTGAACTTGAGCATCTTTTCGTGTAACACTTGCACATTTGTTTCTTGTTTTGAAAACTGTCTGTTCAGGTCTTCTGGTAATTTTGTAATGATGTTGTTATTTTGGTATAGAGATGTATTTGTTCTTTACATATTTCTAATGTTAACTCCTTATCAGATATGTGATATGAAAATATTTCTCCCATGCAATAAGTTGCCTTTCCATCTTATTGATGGTTTCCTTTGCTTTGCAAAAACTTTTTAGATTGACATGGTCACACTTGTTAAGTTTTGCTTCTGTGGCTTTTGCTTTTGGTGTCAGATTTAAAAAATATTCACGAAGACCCATGTCAAGGAGCTTTTCACCTATAGTCTATTCTAAGAATTGTATGGCTTCAGGGATTACATTTACATCTTTAATTCATTTTGAGTTCATTTTTGCATATGGTATAAGATAGTGGTTCAGTTTATTCTTTTGCAAGTGACTATTCAGTTTTCCCAACATCATTTATTGAAGAGATTATCTTTCTCATTGTGCATTCTTGGCTGTTTATAATAAATTAATTTACCATATATGTGTGAGTTTATTTCCGAGTTCTCCATTCTGTTCCATTGATCTATGTGTATTTTATATACTAATACAATACTGCTTTGATTACTACAGCTTTGTAATATAGTTTGAAATCATGGAGTGTATGCCTCTGGCTTTGTTATATTTATTTTCCTCACAATTGGTTTGGCTATTTGGGTGGGATTTTTTGTTGTTGCTGTTTTTTGTGGTTCTATACAAATTTTAGGATTATTTATTCAATTTCTGTGAAATTGAATTTCTATATGAATTTCATTGGAGCTGCAAATTGTTTTGGGTAGTATAAACATCTTAACAATATTTATTCTTCTAATTCATGAGCATGGAATATCTTCCCATTTATTTGTTTCTTTTTCAATTTTTTCATTAATCTTTTATAGTTTTTAGTGTATAGGTATTTCACCTTCTCGGTTAAATTTATACCTAGGTATTATATTCAATTTCCTGGTTTTGACAACTGTAATTTGTTATTTAAAATGTTATCTTTGAGGTCATCTAGGGGAAAGATATATGAGAATGCTTTTTATTATATTTGCAACTTATCTGTAATTTATAACCATTGTCCCATGTGTTTACACAGCTTTCACAAGTATCATAATTGATGGTGACTGATTCACAGTTACTTCCAATAAGACAGGGACCATGAACAGCACTTGACCACTTTACCTCCAGCACTTCAGATATTTCTCAGAATAGTGAAGGCAATAAATTCTTGCTAAATAAATACATTAATATGAAAACTTTTATTAAGTAGGTATATCTGAAATAAGCAAGCTAATTGAATATTATTATAATTTTTTTATATTTTCACCACAAAGAGCATCTTCATCTTATACAGTTGTTAATGGGTCAATAGTGAGATTAAGGAAGAAATCAAAAAGTATCTGGAAATAAATGAAAATGAACACACAACAACCCTATGGGACACAGTGAAGGCAGTACTGAGAGGAAAGTTCATATCAATACAGGCCTACCTAAACAAGATAGAAACATTTCAAATAAACAATGTACCCCTACATCTGTAAGAACTAGAGGGACAACAAAAAACAAAGCCCAGAGTGAGTAGAAGGAAAGAAATAACCAAGATCAGATCAGAATTAAATGACATAGAGACTAAAAGCACAATTCTAAGGATCAATGAATCCAGGAACTGATTCTTTGAAAAGATAAGCAAAATTGTCAAACCTTTAACCAGATTCATCAAGAAAAAAAGAGAGAGGACCCAAATAAACAAAACCAGAAATGAAAGAGAAGTTACAGCTGATACCACAGAAGCTCAAAGGATTGTAAGAGCTTACTATCAACAACTCTATGCCAAGAAATTAGACAGCCTAGGCAAAATGGACAAATTTCTAGAAACAGACAATCTTCCAAAACTGAATGAAGAAGCAGAAAGCCTGAACAGACCACTAACAACTAATGAAATTAAAGCAGTAACCAAAAACTCCTAGCACACAAAAGCCCTGGACTGGATGGCTTACCAGGTAAACTTTACCAGCCATTTAAGGAAGAACTAACTTCTATTCTCAAACTATTCCAGAAAAATTCAAGAAGTTGGAAGACTTTCAAATTCCTTTTTTTTTTTTTTTTAAAGATTTTATTTATTTTTTTTATTTATTATTAGAGAGAGGGGAAGGAAGGAGACAGAGAAGGAGAGAAACAGCAATGTGTGGTTGCCTCTCACATGGCCCTCACGGGGACCTGGCCTGCAACCTAGGCATGTGCCCCGACTGGGAATCGAACCGGGACCGCTTGGTTCCCAGCCCGCACTCAATCCACTGAGCTACACCAGCCAGGGCTCAAATTCCTTTTAAGAGGCCAGTAACATCCTAATTCCAAAACCAAGTAAAGACACAACAAAGAAAAAAACAACAACAACAAAAAAAAAACAAAACAAAACTGCAGAGCAATATCTCTGATGAACATAGATGTCAGAATCCTTATGGTCTTCACATATTTTATTAAGAATCAATTTTCAAAAATGAGATGACTGAGTTAAAATTACAAAACTTTATTTGGAGCTTAAAGAATTGTTTTCTAAAATTCTTGTATTGATTTGCTTTCCTTAAATGTTATAATGTACTGTAACCTTTTTTTTTTAAGATTTTCTTTATTTATTTTTAGAGAGAGGAAGGGAGGGAGACAGAGAGGGAGAGAAACATCAATGTGTGGTTGCCTCTCACATGATCCCCACTGGACACCTGCCCCACAACCCAGGCATGCGTCCTGACTGGGAATCGAACTGGGACTCATTTGGTTCGCAGTCCACACTCAATCCCCTGAGCTATGCCAGCCAGGGCTGTACTGTAACCTTTTTATTGAAACTGCTTTCTTCCCACTTCATCCTTGAAATCACACTCTATACCTGAGCTTTACCTTACATTCTCTACTCAGTCATTCCCACAAATCCCTACGCAAACCTGAATCCCATTTTAGCACCATACGTCATGATCAAAGAGGGGATGAGAAACTCTATCATAAAGATTTCATTACTGTGTGTTGGTGTGTGTGCTCATACCACCTATGGGACAGTAATTCGAAAGATAGAGGTGACATTCCTTTATGAAATAAACTCCAGGAATGTTTCAATTGACCTATACTTAGTGCTGTTAACACTGACAAGTTCAAATTAAAAAATCCCAAGTAAGCCTGGAGGATAAATGCTGTTAATGCCATTAATTGAAAGGTAGAGACATTTCATTTGTAAATAGATCACTAGCTAAATGCGCTCAAGATCAGGGTGACACTGCTTTTTCACATGGTTAATTATTTTTCAACATTGCCTAATAATTTTAATAGCATAAATGTATTTACTTTGCCAAAAAAAAGGCTGCTTTATATTATTTCCTGAATATTTTTAGGAATTTTAGAAAGGAACTGATATATAATTAAAAATTTTAATTTTAAAACCAGCTTGTGATATTTTAAAAACAGTATACCAAATTTTACTTTCTATGATAAGTATTCTTAATTAAATATTATTTTTACCTAAATCAGAGAAATCTCTAATCTTTGAGACTTTATTAATTTTGGGAGAACATTACTGGAAATAGTATTTAACTTTTCTAAGTCATGACCTTGCAGTGTCTAAGGTGACTTTTTGTTGCCAGGATATTTCAATTAGAAGCTTAAATTGATAGATGTGCACAGCAAAATGAATTTCTTAGTAACATATATTAATCTAGAAAGCATTTAAGAGTTAAAGTTGATTCATTTTCCAGGAACACTGTGTAAGAGTCTACCTTTACAAAAATTCATCATTTCTTCATTTTAATGTGATTTTGTAAAAAGTAATTTTAAAATGTATTTAGTTTCTTGACTAGTCAATGGAAGATACACCATTGACAAAGACATTTGCGGAACAAAAATATTTAAAGAACGCTTGATTATTTGGACAGAAGTCACTGAGTAGTAGTTAAAAGTTAAGCGCATTAACATAGCACCAGATTTTGTGACTGTCTGTGGAGGCAGGATTCACTCATTTAGTAATGATAATGTGCCTAGCATGAGTTTGCGAATTGTAATCCCAACAAATGTGCAATGTTTAATATTATAAAATGAGACTAAAATTCACAGAAGATTATTATGAGAAGTCATGATATTTATATGCTTATTCTAGCAAAGCAATGATTATCAGTTTGTTAATGAATTGACTCACCTGGTTAAAGTAGATGATTTTTTACACAGATAGTGTTTCTAACTCTGATAACTGGCCTTTCAAAATATGCATTATTAGTGCAAAGAAATACCAAGGCTGAGATCAGTGGATAAGCTTAATCAACATAAAATTTATCATTCAGCATTATTAATATTATTATTAAACTAGTATCTCAAAACTTGCTTCTATGTGATGAATTCATACTAGTTATTATTTTTCAGTATATGAAAATAACATTGTCTTAAGAGGATGACATTATTATTTGAAAATAGTACAATTAGCACACACAAATGTACTTACAATTCAGCACATATGAAATGTTTTATTAAATTGAACATTGAACAGTTTCTTCCTTACCAGTTTTTTCCACTCCAAAATTTAAAAAGATAATGCTTGAAGACTTAACACATTTAGTTGCATAACGAATTGGACTTTAAAGCAACTCTGGACTGGCATGTCTCACTGCCAAGTTACATTTAGTCTGTGGAGATGAGTAGTTTCATTTTTTTAGATAAATGGGATTATAAGAATTTTAAATTATTTTGCCTTATGTAAAACATGGATAAGACTACTTATAACCTGAATACTTTAGAGAGATATTATGAGGGGGATTGATGAGATGCTTTTAAGAACCTCCAAGCTTCTTGAAACAGAACTGTCACAAATGTACCTGTTTTTGATAATATAAAAACAGGTAAGCATTAATGTGGCATTAAAGATGAGATGTTATTAAAGGACTATGATATTAAACTTTAATACTTCTGATCTGATTTGAGATTCAGTCTACTTCATTTTCTCATAATAATTTCATCACTTAACAAATATAGCTCTTCTTCATTTTATAGGCTAATTTATAATAAACTTTTTGTGGTTGTTGGAAGTAACCATAAATAAATATGGCAAAAATTAGTTTAAATAATAAAATGAATGTTATGATTTATGTAAATAGAAAATTTGATGTAGCTTGTCTTCAGAAGATGCTTAATTTTGAGATTCAAGGATATTTCCTAGGACAAGACTTTTTTCTGGCTTTCTTACTTTACATTAATGCTATTGGCATCATCCTAAGACTTTCATTCATGATATGAAGATGGCTTCTAGCCCCTAACAAGGACTGCGTGCTTCCTTCTTTATGCGTTAGCCTCAGAAATCCTGAAAAGCCGCAGACGTTCAATTTGATTAGATTATTTTAGAGCTAGTGCTTATCCTCAAATGGATCACTGGAATGAATAGAACGTACTCATTGCTTAAGTGTAGGTCACAAGTGTAACCCTGGCATTATGGGATAGTCAGCTTGCTTGGGAAAACATAGATTCCAATGGAAATCAGGGGTTGTTGTGAAGATTAAGTCTATGAAGACTTATAGAAATTGAAGATTATTTCTATGTCAAGTATATATATATATATATATATATATATATATATATATATATATACATACACACATATATATATGATCAGCTTCACCAGCCCCAAAACCTGTCCCTCCATAGCTGTCGGTCTGTTTTGTGTATCTATCCTTCTGTTTCTATTTTGTTTGTTAAATTATTTTGTTCATTAGATTCCACATGCAGGTGAGATCATATGATATTTGTCTTTTATCAACTGGCATATTTTACTTAGCATAATATTATCTAGGTCCATCCATGTTGTCACAAATGGTAAGATTTATTTTTTTACAGCTAAGTAGCATTTCATTGCATAAATGTACCATAGCATTTTTATCCACTCATCTACTGGTGGGCACTTGGGATGTTTCCTGATATTGGCTAAGGACCTGAATAGACACTTCTTCAAAGAGGACATACAGATGGCTAATAGACATGAAAATATGTTCGACATCACTAAGCATCAGAGAAATGCAAACTAAAACCACAATGAGATATCACCACATACCTATCAGAATAGGTATCATCAATAAATCAACAAACAACAAGTGCTGGTGAAGATGTGGAGAAAGGGGAACCCCAGTGCACTGTTGGTGGGAATGCAGCACTATGGAAAACAGTATGGAGTTTCCTCAAAATATTAAAAAGAAAACTACCTTTTGACCCAGTAATTACAATTTTGGGAATATATCCAAAGAAATCTGAAACACTATTTCAAAAGCATATGTAAACCGCTATGTTCATTGTAACTTTATTATTCTGATAAGATAATGAGTATCTGAAATTCTTTGTTTATTTTTAAATTTCCCATTCTCTATTTTGTTGATCTGTTCACAATGGAATGTTAGTTTTATGAGAAACATTCTCTCATTCATCAAGACTGTTGTGCTCAGCAGTTTGTCCCTTGCATCTGTAACTGCCTGCCATGTGGCAGGTGGGACACACATTTGCAGGATGAACAAATGAGTATGTTGTCTTTGAATGTAGTTTATTCTCTCTTGTCCTTTTATCTCAAGCAAGCGCATAAACTTTCCCTTAATCTCCCACTGAGAGCATTGAAAATTAAGATATAACAAGAGAAGCAAAATCTTGGGTGTAATATATTTCTAGTACTAGATGTTGGTTCAAAGCTATCCCCTAAACCAGAGCTACTATTAGAACATTTCTAATAAAATGGCTTCTTTTTGGTTTTAATTCTGTATCTGTGTGGTAATAGCCAATTTTCTTCCCTGGAATTGCTCTGCTGCCCAAATACTTAAGGGTGGTTTTGAACAGGACTACCTATTCCCCTGAGTGGGACAATGTCTTTCTTTTCTTCTAATCTAAGATTTATCATGTTCATTGTCCCCAGTTTGACCTCTTCCCAGGATGGTTGTTGTAAGTATTTGTAATTCCTTTAAGGAAGATTTTACCTGCAATCACAGAGGTATTGGTCAACTTAATGCCTTCAGTTGAATAATTGTCTTAGAATACCATAGATATGTATCAGCTTGTTTCCTGACAAAGTTTTGTCATGGATAATAATAGTGTGGGACGTCAGCAATTCAGTGCAAGAGGACAGTGTTTAGCCAAGCCCAATTTATTTGCAATGTACAATTCATTTTCAAGCTCAAGTTAATTGGATATCCCCATCTTTCTTTAAATCCTTTGGGGTCTCTATTGCTCACATCTTATGGTCATTATTTTTAAAAAAAATTCCCCCCAAGGGCTTGATATAATTTTCAGAGATAGCACATTCTAAATCCATATTTGGAAAAAAAAATTCCTCAAAGGGAAGCATAATCTGCAGATATGCAATTCTTCTTGCAAAATGGCTAAACCCTTTACATTATCTTACAAAGCAATTGCCTTCCTTAAAGTTACTTTTGTACTTTATAGCTTTAAAATTTAAAAAATCATGTTTTCACTGCATAGTTTTCCTGGAACAGTAAACCAGCTTCCCTGAAAATAATACACAAGATTCTTATAATTAGAAAGCAGAAAATATCCTGACTGCTTTAAAATAACAGGTTTGTTTAGTTTTTATATTTGTTCTACCATTCTTTTAATTTTACTTATGTCAGCTTTAAATTTCAAAGACGTTAGCATGAAGTTTACATCTAAAGCCCAATCCAGGTATGCAGTACACCCATCCTCCCCAGACATCTTTACCCGTAGGTGTATTTAAGGCCCTAGTGAGCCTTCGCAGAGATCACACTGCATTTTCTATCAAGAGTTGTTGCTTGTATTCCTTGATGAATTTCAGTTTCTCCAGAGGGAATTCAAATGTCTCTTCACATGAAATTATGAGGACTGTAAACTCTGGGGAATATAAACTTGTTAATACTGAACCTGATACAATTTGGAAGTTAAACATGGAGGAAGTTTTAGTAATAGTTTTTTCTTAGACGTTTAATGATAAAGCCCAAGCACTTGAATTTCAAGTTTGACAACCTTTAAGGCCAAAGATCTTGAGAGAGAAGGGCCCATGTTAACGGCTTAATGTAGAACAGTAGAGACATTTGACAAAGGGAATTCATTTTAGTAGCACATTAATGAAGTATGAATTTGGCAAAAGTAACTGAGAGGCTGACAAGTCAAAGGTTGAGGTGGTAATGGACTGGATGTCTCTTGAATTATTAGAACTTCAGTTTGGATGATTTAGTAAAAGATATACTTTAAGGCCATTATGGATAGAGCACTCAAAGACATCATTATATCAATCCTTTCACCTCTACTACTTCAATATTTCTTGAAATTGTACTTCCTCTTACTTATTAACTTTGTGCCCCTTGCATAAACTATTATTGTATTAGCTCCTTAATTAACAACTTACATATCATGTTATTTGCCATATTCCAGTTTCTCACAGAATTATTTTTCTTAAATAAAAATGCTTAAAATTATATATGGTTGATGATAATATAAATTGCTTCTAGCTTAATGGACAACTACATGACAATATCAATCAAAATTAAAAATTCAGGAAACAATAGAGCAATTTCACTTTTAAGAATGTATCTTAGAGCTATATTCAGTCATGTAAAACAATGAATGCATGAAAATATGCATTTTAGTGCAGTAGAGATAGAAAAGATTTAGGAAACGCTAAATAGCTGTCATAAAGGACTAGTTAAATCAGCTACAACACATTAATATGATGGAATTTATGTAGTCATGAAAATAAATGAAACAGGTCTGAGTAAATAAATCTATTAGATTTATTTATTCTAACAGATTTACTTATTTGGGGGGAAAATAAATGAGGTACAGAATAGTGTGTAGAGAAATATATATAGAAAGGGTGGAAGAATAAACAAAAAATGTTCACAGTAATTACTTCTCAGGAGGGATTAAGAACTATTTGAAATGGCCCTGGCTGGTGTAGCTCAGTGGATTGAGCGCGGGCTGGGAACCAAGCAGTCCCGGTTCGATTCCCGGTCAGGGCACATGCCTGGGTTGCAGGCCAGGTCCCTGTGAGGGCCATGTGAGAGGCAACCATACATTGCTGTTTCTCTCCCTCTCTTTCTCCCTCCCTTCCCCTCTCTCTAAAAAATAAAATAAAAATAAAATCTTTAAAAAAAAAAAAAGAACTATTTGAAATGTTTGATTTGTTGCTAAAATCAAGGAAAGGAAAGAAGTTATGATGCTTTCATAAGCTTATTCTTATTTAAATAAGGATTAAAACTGACTGATGAAAAGAACAGGCAAATACTAAGAATATCAGAGAGGAAAATATTCTGACTGATTAAATATAGGATATGAGTATATTGAAAGTTTTATGGCTAGGTCATATTTCAATTCTGGTTGTCTCCTTTAATTGTATTATGCACGGTAATATTAACTTTTGACAAATATGATACGATCAAAAATTATAAGCATATCCAGTACAGATTATACATATTGTAAATTGTTATTTAAGTATTTGATGTTAATACAAAAAGAAAACAAATCACTGATAAGCTTTCTCTGACTTACTGAAAGCTTATAGAAATTTAGTCAGAAATCTATTCCATTCGTAGTGGCATAACCTTCTATAGTGTTGTAACCTGATGTCTTATCCCAATATTCTCTACTCCTGCTTAAAGAATGTCATATTGTTTTAAAATATCAATGGTTATACCAAAAGAAATTAACTACACATTACAAGTTAACAATTGTATAACAAAAATGCATATAATTTATTTTAAACAATATATATTTCTAATTTAAATATTTTATTGTTTACGCTATTACAGTTGTCCCAATTTTTCCTCCTTACCCCCTGCACCCAGCACGCCCCCACTCCTACAGTCAGTCCCCACACCATTTTTTATGTCTATGGGTCATTTATATGTGTTCTTTTATTCATCCCTTTACCTTCTTTCAACCACTATCCACCTTCCCCTCCTCTTTCACAGCTGTCAGTCTGTTCCATGTTTTTACACCTCTGTCTCTGTTTTGCTCTTTAGTTTATTTTCTTCATTAGATTCCACTTACAAGTGAGATCATAGGGTATTTGTCTTTCACAAACTGGCTTATTTCACTTAGCATAATAGTCTCCAATTCCATCCATGCTGTCATGAAAGTAAGGATTCTTTCATTTACTGCTACTTAGTATTCCATTGTATAAATGTATCACAGTTTTTTTATCCACTCATTTACAGATGGGCACTTAGTCCTTTTCCAAATCTTGGCTATTGTAAATTGCGCTACTGTGAATATAGGGGTGCATATATTCTTTTGAATTGGTGTTTTGGGATTCTTAGGATTATTCACAACAGTGAAAACACTGGGTCAAAAGGCAGTTCCATTTTTAATTTTTTGAGGAAACTCCATACTGTTTTCCACAGTGAGTGCACCGGTCTGTATTCCCATCAATAGTGCACTAGGGTTCCCTTTTATCCACATTCTCTCGAGCACTTGTTTATTGATTTATTGATGATAACCATTCTGATAGGTGTGAGGTAATATCTCACTGTGGTTTGAATTTGTATTTCTCTGATGGCTAGTGTTATTGAGTATTTTTTCATATGCCTATGGACCATCTTTATGTCCTCCTTGGAGAAGTGTCTAGTCAGGTCCTTTGTCCATTTTTTGATTGGATTATTTTTCTTTCTGGTATCGAGTCTTGGAAGTTTTTTAAATATTTTAGAGATTAGATCTTTCCCCAACATATTGTTGGCAAGTATGTTCTGCATTTTCATTTTGATGATTTTTTTAGCTCTGCTGAAGCTTTTTAATTTTTAAGTAGTCCTATTTGTTTATTTTTCCTTTGCTTCCCTCACCCTATAATATGTATCATAAAAATATTGCAACATCACATATCTAAAATTTCACTGCCTATGTTTTCCTCCAGGGATTCTATGGTATAATGACTTATATTTGATTATTTTATCCATTTTGAGTTTATTCTGGTGTATGGGATAAGATCATGGTCTAATTTCATTTTTTTTTTGCATGTCCTGTCCAGTTCTTCCAATAACATTTATTGAAGAGGATGACTTCACTCCATTGTATGCTCTTGACTCCTTTGTCAAATACTAATTGATTGTAAAGAGTAGGTTTATATCTGGGCTCTCTATTCGGTTCCATTCTTTTATATGCCTGTTCTGATAACTGTACCAGACTGTTTTGATTACAGTGGTATAATAGTAGAGTATGATATCAGGTAGTGTGATCTCTCCAACTTTGTTCTTCTTGCTCAAGATTCTGGAAGCTATTTAGTTTCTTTTATGGATCCATATATATTTTTGGAATATTTCTTCTAGATCTGTGAAACATGGCATTGGAATTTTAATGGGATTTGTGTCAAATCTATAGGTTGCTTTAGGTATTATGGGCATTTAATGAGGTTAATTCTTCCAATCCATGAACAGGGTATATGCTTCCACATATTATATTCCATCAATTTCTTTTTACAGTGTCCCATAGTTTTCTGAAAATAGGTTTGTTTAAAAAAATGTATTGTTCAATTACTGTTGTCCCCATTTTTCCCTCATTACTCTCCCCTGCCCTGCCCACACTCCCCCTCAGGTCTTTTACTTCTTTGGTTGAATTTATTCCTAGGTACTTTATTTATTCTTTGCTGTTGTTGCAATAGTAAATGGGGTGGTTTTCTCAGTTTTTCTTTCTGATAGTTCATTATTGGTGTATAAAAATGACATCAGTTTCTGAATATTGACTTTTCATCCCACTGCCTTGCATTCCACTACCTTGCTGAAATCACTTATCAGGTCAAATAGTTTTTGGTGAAGCCTATAGGGTTTTCTATGTAAATATCATGTCACCTGTGAATAATGACAGTTTTACTCCCTCCTTTCTAATTTGGATGCCTTTTATTTCTTCTTCCTGTCTGATCACTCTGGCTAGGATTTCCAGTACTATGCTGAAAAAGAGTGGAGAAAGTTGACAACCCGTTCTTGTTCCTGATCTTAAGGGAAACACTTTTACTTTTTGCCCATTGAGTATGACGTTGGCAGTTGGTTTTTCGTATATGGCCTTTATTATGTTGAGTTATGCTCCTTCTACTCCCACTTCGCTGAGTGTTTTTTAACATAATTTAATGCTAGACTTTATCAAATGCTTTTTCTGCATTTATTGATATGATCATGTGATTTTTGTCTTTTTGTTTATGTGATGTATTACATTTATTGTGTTGCAAATATTGTATATAGTAGTATACTTATATACTATTATATAATCTATCTTTGAGAATGCTCCATGTGCACTTGAGAAAAATATGTATTCTGTTTCTTTGAGTAGAAATATTCTGTAAATATCAATTAAATCCATTCAACCTCATGTGTCATTTAAGGTAGCTCTTTCCTTGTTGATTTTTTTATCTGTAAGATCTATCCATCAGCGAGAGTGGGTTGTTAAAATCCCCTACAATGACCGTATCGCTGCTGATATCTTCATTAAATTTCTCCAATATGTTCTTTATATAGTTAGGCGCTCCTATATTGAGTGCATCTATGTTTATAACGGTTATGTCTTTTTGTTGTGTTGATCCCATTGGTATTATGTAGTGACCACCTTTTTCTCTTGTTGTGGCCTTTGTATTAAAGTCTATTTTGTCAGATATAAGTATTGCTATCCCAGCTTTTTTTTTTTCTTCTCCATTTTCATGGAATATATTTTTATATCCCTTTACTTTCAACCGATGTAAGTCTTTTGATCTGAGGGGGTCTCATAGACAGCAAATATATATGGGTTGTATTTTCTTATCCATTTAGTTACCCTTTGTGTTTTTATTGGAGAATTTAATTCACTTACAATTAAGGTAATTATTGATAGGTGCTTATTCATTGCCATATTTCTCTTTGTACCTGTGTTCCTCTCTCTAGTTCCTCTTCTTCTTAAAGGAAACTCTTTAGTATCTCTTGCAATGCTGGTTTGGTGAAAATGTACTCCTTTACTCTATTTTTTGTTGTTGTTGTTTTTGGTCTGAGAAACTCTTTATTTCACCTTCTCCTTAAAATGAAAGCCTTACTGGATAGAGTAGTCTTGGTTGAGGTCTTTGCTTTCCATTACTTAGAATAGTTTATGCCAATTCCTTCTGGTCTATTGAGTAATCAGTTGATAGCCTTATCAGAGCTCTGTTGTAGGTAACTAACTGTTTCTTTCTTGTTGCCTTTAAGATTATCTCTTTGTCTTTAAAATTTTCTATTGTAATTGTGATGCATCTTAGTATGCATCTCTTTGGTTTCACCTTGATAGGACTCTATGCTTCCTGAACTTATGTGACTTTTTCCTTTACCAGGTTAGGAAATTTTTCTGTCATCATTTCTTCAAACAGGTTTTCTATTCTTTGCTCTCCTCCTGGTATACCTATGAAGCAAGTATTATTATGTTTCATGTTGTCCCAAAGCTTCCTGAAACCATCCTCATTCTTTTTAAGTCTCTTTGTTTCTTTTTTCTACATTGTCTTCCAAATCTCTGATTTAATCCTCTGCTTTGTCTAGCCTGCATTTAATTCCTCCTAGTGTATTCTTCCTATTAGATGTTGCATTCTACATTTCCTACTGGTTCTTATTCATAGTTTCTTTGTCCTTTTCATGCTGACTTAGTTCTCACTAGTTCCTTGAACATCCTTATGACTATTACTTTAAACTCTACACCTGATAATTTGGTCACCTCAACTTCATTTAGCTCTTTTCCTGGGAATTCCTCCTTTTTCATTTGGAGGTTGTTTTTTTGTTTGTTTGTTTCACCATTTTAGCTTTCTGCTTTTGCTTGTTTCTACGTATTAGATAAATCTTCTTTGACTCCCTGTCTTTCGGAGTGACCTTCTGTGTTAGGAGTCCTGTGGGACCCAGTGGGGCAGTCTTCTTGATCTCCTGAGCTGGATGCTCTAGGAATGTCCTGTGCATGGCTTATGTGGGCTCTCCTATTGTATTTGGGTCCTAATAGTTGTTGGCCCCTTGGTTGGTGGGATCTCCCCACTGGCTGGCTGACTGAGAGGCTGAACTCCCACCTCATCTTGTACACCATTGTGCAGGTGCTGACAGAACAAAACAAAACAACAAAAAACAAAAACTAACACAAGCAACCAGCTTCCCCCAACAACAACCGCAAAATCAATGACAAAAGAGCAAAGAATAATACAAGTGGAAAAGGAAATAGAATAGTATAGAAAGTTGGGGGGAAAGAAAAAAAATAAGGGAAGACAAAAGGAAAGAAAAGAGATTCTGAGAGGACAAAAAGAAGAGAACTTATATGAACAATGAATAGAAAGAGGAAAACAGGAAAAGGGACAAAGAAAGAGAGAATAACAAAATTACAGAAAGGAAAGAGGAAGGAAAAATGGAATAAACAGAGGTAGGAGTAAAATAAAAGATATGAAGAAAAAATAGAGCAATAAAAATAGAGGAAAAAGGAAAAATAAAATAATAAAAAGCTATGAAAAAGGAAAAATAAAAATAATGAAAAGGAACAAAGTGGAATTTGTCTCAGCAGAGGTTAGTGTTTACCTGCAGGATTCTCCCTTTGATATGAATCTGATGTTGTCTGAGGTTGGTACAAGCCAATGTCAGGTGCTGTCCACGTCTAGCCCTCAGCAACTTGTTTGAAACTACAAGTGATCCACGGTTTCTGGCTGTTTCCTCTGGGCTTGGCTGCACACAGGATGGGCCAAGCTGCACTGCAGATTTGGCCTTTATCAGCACAGGTCCCGGGGAGTGTCAGCAAACATCCCTAGACACCTCAGGATCTGCCTCTGCCTGTTGTTGCCTGCAGATCTGCTGTCAGTCTTAAACTAGTCACTGATCCAACTGTTTTGGAGAAAGCTTCAGGTGAAATCAGGGAAATGGGGCTCCTGGATCTCCTTCTGGGAGATGCCTTTAGACTTTAGGGAAGATGGTGGGTGTGTTCCCCTGACCTTGAGCCACTTATCTGAGTCTGTCTGAAATTATTTCTCTGAACGCAAAAGGATTGAGCTCCTCCTAGGCTAGTGCATGGGGCCTCTAGAGCCCAGATTTTGGGTGTACTGGAAACCAGGAGAGTGTTTCTGTGGTTTTCCCATGAAAGAGAAGTACCAGTCTTGTTCCTGGGAAAGTATATGGATTGGGTGCAACCTAAAGTCAGTCTCTGACACCTCCTGAGTATGCTTGTGTTACTGTCTCCTCAGCAGAGGTTAAGATGCAGGATGGGATAAAAGAAAAAGAAAAAAGAAAATGGAACAACAAAAACAAACAAACAGAAGAGATTCAAGGTGAGGCAAGCAGGATTCCGAAGGGTGGGGTGAGAAGTATTCCACAGGGTGGGAGCTTTTCTTCTGGGAGGGGCTTGCTCTTCTCAAGAAGGATGGCTACGGTAGGATCAAGGTGTATCCTGGCACAGAAACTCCCGCAGCTGTTCCCCTGTGGGGAGATATATCTCCCCAGTGTATCCCACTCCAGATTCTCCTTCACTCAAGTCCAAGCTGAGTGGCTGTGAACACAAAACCTATGCTTTGGCTCCTTTAAGAAAAAGAAAATAGTGGTTTTATCTCCCGGGTTTGCTCTCTCCCCAGCAGTCAAAAACCAAGTGGCCTTTCACCGCTGGATGTTATGTGGGCAGCTGATTGCAGCACTGGTGTGGCTCCATAGTTGGGCCCTTGGTTTTGGGTACAAGCTTCTCTCCTCTTGGGGTTGCTCCTACAGCTGTGCTAGTAACCTCAGATTGCCACCCGTGGGAACAGGGCCATCCCCTTTCATACTCCCACCCTTCCCACTGGTCTCTAGTTCATTTCTGGCTGTCCTTGATTAAAACTCTCTTTTCCAGGTAGTCTTTGGCTATTTATTTTGGGTTGCTCGTCCCCTCTTTAGTTTTATTTCTAGTTTGGTTCTACGAGGAGGTATGAGAAAGATACCTACCTACTCTGCTGTCATCTTGCAACCCTCTGTTTTAAATAATATTTAAAGTATTTAAGTCTAATATGTTATGTAATGGCTATAAATAAAGATAACTTAAAAAACTAAAAAAATACTTTGAATTATTAGATCTAACAAAATAAATATAATATTCATTTCAAAAAATTCTTCATATGAAAATCTTATTTAAAATGTTAAATTCACAATGTTCTAATAGTGTATTTGTATTTGGGTGTATTTTTGCAATTGACATTTTTCAGTGTTAAAGTACAAAAACAACTGGAGCAAAAAGTATACTGTAAAATGCTGGTCAATCTGTTTACATTGAATCTCAAATGTTTACATGAGCTTTTTGAGGAAGTCGCAGTTGCAGCCGCAGCTCAGCGCTGTTCAGCCTGCTTCTGCTCCCGGCTCACGGCTGTTTGCTGTGGCCCAGGAACAAGTGGGTCAGGAAGCCCGCTGCGCCCAACAATGGCTTTTAAAGACACCAGAAAGACGCCCTTGGAGCCAGAGGTGGTGATTCACCTAATCAGAATTGCTCTAACCAGCTGAAACTAGTCTTTTGAGAATGTGTGTGCTGATTTGATCAGAGGCACAAAGGAAAAGAATCTCAAAGTGAAAGGACCAGTTCGGAATACTACCACGACTCAGAATCCCTACAAGAAAAACTCCCTGCGGGCAGGGCTCTAAGTCTTGGGATTGATTTCAAACGAGGATGCACAAGGGACTCACTGATTTGCACAGCCCTTCTGAGATTATTACGCAGATTACTTCCATCAGTATTGAGACAGGAGTTGAGATTGAAGTCACCATTGCAGATGCCTAAATCAATCTTTTTAATAAATTGACTATCAGTTAAAAAATATATATATGTATATTCACATGAAAACATATGAATATAGTTCGATTAGTTGCTGTAGAATACCTGGTTCTAATTCAAGAGATTTTCTTGATCCATTATTCACTTGTCTTCCTCTGTTGTAAGTTTTGAAATGCTAAAAATTAAATTTCATACCCAACTTTGAAGCTAGGGGCAGCCACACGATGCCCGTGCAGAATTC
>PVJI01015895.1:0-39797 GCA_004026765.1 Micronycteris hirsuta
AAAAAAAAAAAAAAAAAAAAAAAAAGAAAGTACAAATCAAAAGCACAGTGAGATATCATCTCATATCTACTAGAAATGCTATTATCAAAAATACAAGAAATAAATGTTGGCAAGGATGTGGAGAAAAAAGAACTCTTGTACATTGTTGGTGGAAATGTATATTGGTGCATCCACTATGGAAAATAGTATAAAGTTTCCACAAAATTTAAAAATAGAACTACCATGTCATTCCACTAATTCCATTTCTGAGTATATATCCCAAAAAATGAAAACAGGTTGTCAAAGCATCATCTACACTCCCAGGTTTATTGCAGCTTGATTCACAATAGCCAAAACATGGAAACAACCTAAGTGTCCACCAATAAAAAAATAAAGAAGTTGTGGGATATAATGGAATATTGTTTAGCCATGAGAAAGAACGAAATCCTCCTTTTTTACAGTCACACGGATGGTCCTTGAGGACTTATGCTACGTGAAATAAATCAGAGAATTTTGGCCAACATGGCAACGTAGGTAAATGTGGTACTCAGAATCACCCACAACCACATCAAACTTAGAACAAAATTACAGAGAAATGGATAAGAAAGCCAGACCCTTCCATATACTGCTAACAAGAGACTCACTTCAGATTGAAAGACATGCACAGACTGAAAGTAAAGAGATGAAAAAAAGATATTTCATGACATGGAAACAAAACAAAAAAAAACTAGGGTAACAATACTTATATCAGACAAAATAGACTCTAAAACAAAGGCTATAACAAGAGTCAAAGGAGAATCCAGCAACTCCACTACTGGAAATTTATCCAAATAAATCCCAAACAATAACTCAGAAAGACATATGTATTCATATGTTTATTGCAGCATTATTCACCAGAGCCCAGAAGCAACTAAGTATCCACCACAAATGAATGGATAAAGAAGTGGGGCATATGCACAATGGAATACGACTCAGCCATCTCATAGCAGAGTAAAACCTTGCCATCTACAGCAACATGGACCGACCGAAAGGGTATCGTGCTAAGTCAGACAGAGAAAGACACGTGCCAGATGATTTCACTTATATGTGGAATCTGAAAAACAAACAAGCAGAACAAAAACAAACTCATAGATACAGAGAACAATTTTATGTTTGCCAGAGGGGAGAGGGGTTGGGGGCTTGAGTGAAAAAAGGTGAAGAAATTTAAAAGCATGAATTGGTAGTTAAAGAATAGGCATGGAGATGTAAAGTGCAGCACAGGGAATACAGTCAGTAACACAGTAACAACTATATAAGGCACTCCACCTTGTTTTATCCAGCCTGGCAGCTTGTTCCTACCTGGCAGCAGCACTGAGCTCTCACTTAACTGTTAGGAGTAGTTACATTTATGCAGTCCTAAAGTTACATTCAGCCCTTTGAAGACAACTGCGAGGCTGACGTGGCCCCCGGTGAAAATGAGTTTGACACCCCTGATGTGTCAGAGGGGTACTAGATTTATCAGGGTGACCACTTTTTAAGTTATATAAATGTCTAATCATAGGCTTGTACACCTGAAACATAATAATGTACATCAACTGTAATCTTAAAATAAACATTAAAAATTCAGACAGAGAAAGACAAATACTGGTGATATCTCTTATTTGTGGAATCCAACAATGCTGAACTTGTGTAAACAGAAAGTAGAGCAGTATTTACCAGGAACTGGGGGTGGGAATGGGAAGAATTACACAGAGAATACAAACTTAAAGTTAACAGATTAATAAATTCTGCAGATCTAATGTACAGTATGGTGACTATAGATTTCAATATCATACTACATACTTGTAAGTTACTAAGAGAGCAGATCTTAAAATGTTCTTACCACAAAAAAAGAAATGGGCCCTGGCTGGTGTAGCTCAGTGGATTGAGCGCAGGCTGGGAACCAAAGGGTCCCGGTTCGATTCCCAGTCAGGGCACATGCCTGGGTTGCAGGCCAGGTCCCCGTGAGGGCCATGTGAGAGGCAACCATACATTGCTGTTTCTCTCCCTCTCTGTCTCCCTCCCTTCCCCTCGCTCTAAAAATAAATAAAAATAAAATCTTAAAAAAATAAAAATTAAAAAATTTAAAAAAAGAAATGGTAAGTATGTGACATGATGGGCATATTAGCTAACACTATGGAAGTAATTATGTTGCAATATATAAGTGTATCAAATCAACACATTATGCACCGTAAAGTCATATAATGTTGTATGTTAATTATATCTCCAAAAAATGGAGAAAAATGAAAGAAATGCATAAAGGCTATGAAAAGTGAAATAAAAGAAAATGTAGAGGGAACCAACAGTGAAGGGAAGGAAACTGGGACTCAAATAAATGATTTGGAGCAGAAGTAAGAAATAAACACTCAACCAGAACAGAATGAAGAAACAGGAATTCAACAAAATGAGGAGAGGTTTAGGAATCTCCAGGACATCTTTAGATGTTCCAACATCCGAATCATAGGGATGCCAGAAGGAGAAGAGGAAGAGCAACCAATTGAAAACTTACTTCAAAAAATAATGAAGGAGACCTTCCCCAATCTGGCAAAGGAAATAGACTTCCTAGAAGTCCAAGAAGCTCAGAGAGTCCCAAGGAAGCACATACCAAGGCACATCATAATTACATTACCCAAGATTAAAAAGAAGGAGAGAATCTTAAAAGCAGTAAGAGAAAAGGAGACAGTTACCTCCAAAGGAGTTCCCATGAGACTGTCAGCTGATTTCTCAAAAGAGACTTTGCAGGCAAGAAGAGGGTGGAAAGAAGTATTCTAAGTCATGAAAGGCAAGGACCTACATCCAAGATGACTCTATCCAGCAAAGCTATCATTTAGAATGGAAGGGCAGAGAAAGTGCTTCCCAGATAAAGTCAAGTTAAAGGAGTTCATCATCACCAAGCCCTTATTATATGAAATGTTCAAGGGACTTATGTAAGAAAAAGAAGATCAAAAATATGAACAGTAAAATGACAACAAACTCACAACTATCAACAACCAAACCTAAAAACAAAAACAAAAACAAACTAAGCAAACAACTAGAACAGGACCAGAATCACAGAAATGAAGATCACATGGAGGGTTATCAGTGGGGAGGGGAGGAATGGGGGAAAGTTACAGAGAATAAGTAGCATAAATGGTAGGTACAAAGTAGAAAAGAAGAGGTTAAGAACAGTGTAGGAAATGTAGAAGCCAAAGAACTTACATGTACGACCCAAGGACATGAACTAAGCGGGGGCGGGAGGGGGGGGACAGGAGTGCAGGTGAGAGGGGGTGTTCAGGGTAGAAGGAAATAAAGGGGGAAAATGGGACAACTGTAATAGCATAATCAATCAAATATACTTAAAAATAAATAAACATGAGAATCAGTTTAATTCTAAGGTGGGTAAGTGTTCTGAAGGAAAAGATCTGTGTCCCTTGAAACTGTTTTACCAGGGGAAGCTAACATAGATTGAGGTAGTCAGTAAAGTCTTCTCTGAGGAGGAATGACTTGACCTGGAGCCGATGGAGTCACAGTCCCTTTCTTAAACCTTTCATCATTTCCCCCCTCCGTTTTTTAGGATAAAGCTAATCCATGGCAAAGGCAGACATAAGCCAGCTCTGCTTCTCTTCCTATCCAACTTTCTCTTCTCCTGCTGCCTAGTGTTCACTCCCATACTCCTGGGTGCCTCTTTATTCCTTTAAAATGCCATTGTCTTCCTTGCGTCAAAACCTGCATGTGTGCTACAGTTGCATCATCGAAGAAAGACAGTTCTCCTCTCCTCTTTCCCTCCTCCCTCATCCTCTAGCCAATCATCTGTCAGCTCTTGATTAAACATCACTTAATCTGAGAAGCCTACCTGAGCACCCCTGAGGAGCGGGTCTGCCTGAGTCTGTCACTGGTATTGTTCCTTCCTTATACCAAATGCCCTTGCAACTGTCTCTTCGACATCTGTTAGAACTCTGAGCTCCTCATTACAGGGTCATTTCGGTCTTGTTTCTCACTATTATCCCTAGGGTGTGAGTTATTAAATGTGCCAAAATTGCTTACTGAACAAATGAATGAATGAATGAGTGGTATGACGGACTTGGCTTCGTAGAAACTCAGCACCTTAGATTGGAAAGGACCCAGGAAGTCACCTCATCTTCCTCCTCCCAATGCACACATAACACAGATCACAGCATCTTCCACACTTTGCACCCATCTTCCCAGCTCAGCAGTGAGCTCCTCAAGGACAAGGTCAGAAGCTCAGTCATCTTGGTGTCTCCTTCCCCTGTAGGACCACGAACTAAAGAGTTCCGAGAGGATCATTATCTCCAGCCACAAACTAGAAACTATGTGGTACAGAGCCAGAGAGAGTAACATCCCCAAAGGGATGCATTCCAACAGCAAACTGCAAATCCCCTTGTCCGAGCTCCTGCTGCTGAGTGTCCTCATCTGCATAGTTTCATTGAGAGTCTCTCCAAACTCACTGCCAACCCTGCCCTGCACGTCCTGCCACAGTAGCCAAGATGGACACTTTACAACCTCTACAATGCCATTTTCTTCCAGGAATGCCCTGTCCAGGTGTCACATTGTGCCTTTGTCACTGGCCAAATGCCTAGCAAAGCTCTAGGCTTCTCCTTGGCACTGTGATGTCTATTATAGGGAATGAGCAAGGGGCAATGGAGCCAAAGACCATCTCTCCATCTCTCTCTCTCTCTCTCACACACACACACACACACACACACACACACACTGCTGTGAGCTCCAACACTGAGTTGACTTCATTTCCCCATCTCTCAGGCAGCCTCCAGCTTTAAGTCCTCCACTCTTGGCAGCAGCCTTTGCCTTTAGGAGAAAGACAAGCAACTTTAGAGTGATATGGAAATCACCCCCAAACATTTGCAAGCCTTGCACGACTTGGAGCTGTTCCCAAACCAAATTCAATCAGCCCATTTTTCCCCCACACTTGCTGCTTCCAGCTGAGACCCATCTCATACAGTGGAGCCCAGTGAACGAGGTGCACCTGATAAGACCCAAGAGGTCCCAGCCCCACAGAAAAGCCCCCGAGAAGGGAGGAATGGGGGAGGGAAGGGAATAAAGCCAGGCTTGAGACAGCTGCCATACCGAGCCTGCTTTTCCCTGAGGCCTCCGTGCACTGAGGACCTTCGGCAAGAGCCTGAGTTTACAGAGCAGAGAAGTGGTCCTGCTGGACCGTTAGACCCAGTTCCCGGGCTTTGCAGATTGGAAACGTTCAGCCTCTCAGGCTCCGACTCAGAAAGCCCTAAATCCCCCTGTCTTGTCAAATTAATAAATGATATTTGCAAGTGGATATTGTGATACTGTTATTTCTCCCCATCGCTTATCCATAGAAACCTAATTGTAAAGGATTTGCTGGATTCAATCCTCTGATGAGACAACGAAATTTCAAAGCGTCCGCAGAGAGGTGGAGAAAGCCTTCAGCACACAGCCCCGCGTGCGCTGAAGCTGCAGCGGTGACGGGGACCACTGCGTCTCCCCTGGCGCTAGGAGGGTACGCGGGAGCTGCGAGGAGGAGAATCAGAGGCCCAGGAGACTGACCCCATGACCGTGGGGTAAATGTGGAACGGTAATTCCAGAGGACAAAATGAGAGGTGTTTGCCTTAACCCTTCTCAAAACTGAGGGTTAAACAATAGTTTCTGTAGCCATCACATGTCGCGAACTCCAGCAGCCGTCAATACATGCTAACCCTGGATTTCTTGAGCAAATCTCCCACCAAATCCTGTTATATCGACATCAGGATCAAACTATTCAGAGGATCAGGACACCCTTAAGTGGTGTCTCCCTCGTCACCAGGCCTCAGCCAAACAGTCTAAGGCACAGGTGGCAAACACAAGGCAATCCCCAGCCCGGAAGGGTTACGGCTTCAGGCTTTTACTGGGTAATGGAGTGGTCGTAGAACAGGATGTTTCAGCTGGGCTGCAACTTCTTTCAATGTTATCTTTGGGTGCAGGGTCCTGTCCGGGGTCCTTGTAGTCTGGTTTGTCTTGTTTTGTAAGTTCCCCGAAGTCGGGACCCTTCCAGTAATTTTCTAGTCCTGAGGCTAAAGTCTCATAAAACAGTTAGGGTCAGTCATGTTTTCTGGGGTCCAGCCAGCTCTGGGAAAGAGGGCCTGAGAAAGCGGCTTTTGTCCTATTACTACTCAGGTGAGACAGTGTATCACTAGGACTCGCAGTTACAAGAACGTGAAAACTAAGTGATACAAAATCCTCATGGACTATACAAGATGCTCCCCATGTCAACAGAGCTATCATTTAGAGCAACAAAGTCACTCCTGAATCATGCCTCCGTGACTATGAGCTATGGATTCCTACACAGCTGCAACTTCTAATGTTCTCAATAAGACCCCCTTCACCCCCCCAAAAAAGTTGAAAACACATCTCCACCTCCCCTCAAAGACAGTCAAGCCTGAGGACGGATCCATGGCCACTAGAGCCCTGGCCAGCTCAGTTTCCCACCAGGTGCAGCGCTCCCTCCCCTCCCAGGGCTCCTCTACATCCGGAAGAGGGAGACATTTCCCAAGTCCAGGGCCCATGCGCACTGCTGGGTCAAACTTATTTCCTGCCTGCAGCCAGTTCACTCCTCTGGGCCCCTTCGAGCCCAAGGCTGCTGCTGAGTTTGGGCTAACATTCCTGTCGGGGGTAGAGAACATTGCTGCAAGGCGGTAAGAGGATGATAATTAAAACAAACAATAAAAATGAAAATTTCATCAGCATTTTCCAAATATCAGTTTCAACCAGCAGCTTTGTACATGGAGCTGAGATAGTTCCATTTTGGCAAGCACCCTAACCCTCCGAAGTAGGAGAACACCCAAGTCCTTCTGGGGCAAGGGTGCAGGTGGGGGTTGGGGTTCTGCTTGGGGTCTCCTGAAGACTGGAGGGAGACCATTTTTCAGAGCCTGATCTCCCCTGGGCTGTGGGTTTGCACTAAGCTGCTTTTGCAATGTGATTGCTAGAATTCTCCAAGATCATGTCTCTAAGAGGCAAGTAATAAGGAGAGGGACATTCAGGGGCCAAAGTAAGGCAACCTTCTGTGCTTTGGGAAATGAGACAAATCCAAGCCAACTTGCCCCTGGGAAGAACAAGTGGCCAGGCCAGACAGAGCAAGGATGGAACAAGAGTGCAGAAATTCAGTAAGTACCAGAAGGTAAAAGCCTGCCTTCAGTTCTTGCCGACTCCTCTCCCGAAGACCCAACTGGGCAGACAGCAGAACCTCCAGGGCCAAGGACTGATGTCAAATGTTAAATACCAAGAGCACAAGAAATTTTAAAAATTACCTATCCTGCCTCCCTCTTCCTTCACAGAAACACTGTTTAAATGTTGGTGTATATTCTATATTCCTTATATATTTACATCTAATTAATGCCACAAGTTCAGGATTATAGTGTACAATCTATTCTGTAACCTGCTCTCTTCCCCCAAAATACCATGAAGATGCTTTCATGTTGCTGCTGTCTCAGTCAAAATGTGTTCGCTAAGACTAAGTTCAATCGAAGAGAACGTATTACACAGATCGGGACTATTTCCTGGAACCCAGAGAAGGACCGCTGGGGCCGGAGGGACAGCACCTGCTCCCAGCTCTCCAAGGTGCATGGTGCCACACTGTCCACATGGCCCTGTCCCTGCAGCCAGTCCCCGGCTGCTGTGCAGAGCAGTGACCAGTCGTTGCCCCACTGAACCCCTGTCACCCAGAATGCATAACACTAACTTGCTAAACTCCCAACCCAAACTCCCAAGGCAGGAGAGCCAGCCAGCTCAGTTTGCCTCACGTATACGGCCTCAACACCACCAGCGTGGCTGGAGGAAGTGGGAGAGGCAGGAAGGTGACATGCCCGTCCATGAGAGAGATGGACTTATGTACAAACGTTATTTACTGTGTCTTCAGAAAGTACGCCACGAAAACGGCCTGCATTACTAGTCAGGGTAGAGTAAATGCTGTTGGCAACAGCTCCCAAGCTGTGTCTCTTGCTCATCACATCCTAGTCTACCGTGGACCTGAGGGGATGGGGGTGGGGGGCACCGCTCCTTCCGTGTGCAGCTCCCCTGCATTCCAGGGCGCCAGAGTCCTCTACGGGACTTTCTAAGCCCAGCAGACAACAAAGGGAGAGCGTCGGAGGTCAACCAGGAGTGCACCTCACTTCCACCACAGGCTCCAGGCCACAGCACGGCCACGTGGCTGCTTTCCAGCTGCACAGCAGGCAAGAAAGTGCAGCCTGGCCTGGGCCCCTCAGACAAGGAGAAAGGCTTTACCACGGCCCACCTTTCGGATCCACCCCTTCCCAGGCGCAGAGCACAGTCAGCCCTTCCCAGGAGCCAGAGTGGAGCCCCCCTGCAGTCCCCGCTCTCACAGTCCTCTCCATCCACCTCAGTATGGCTCGCCAGACTGCACCGGGAAACAAAGATGAGCTGTTTGCCACCCCCAGGTCCAACTCACAGTCATGGCGCAGGACAAGATGACAGCGATCACCATGATCGACACCTGCAGCACTCCCGTTTGGGAGGAAAACGTAAGACGAAGACCCGTCTGAAGCAGTTCCGACCCACACCTGGGCAGGCATCATATCCGGGCCCCCACCTCTGCTCACGGGGAAGTCTCCTGTCAACCGCCCTCCTCAGCGGCACATGAACTACACGTTCAAGGTCTTTCCTCCCCAAATTCTTGGACGTGTTCCCTGCGGGCTCTTGCCAAATGAGGATTTTGAGGCTCATGGATTTTTGCTTGCCTGCTTGCTTTTTGCAATACCAAAGACCTCAATAACTTTGCTGCTGCTGATCCATTGGCTCTCAGTAAATTCCATTTGCATAACATAAAAAGCCACGTTCAAGGTTCCTTCCTGCACATAATTCTAAAACTCACTCGACTCATTTCCTCCCTCACGGCCACGCCTCTTTTTCTCGGTAGCTCTCTTGAGGATAATGGTGCAATGGACTTGAACAAGACAGCCAACCCCAACTGAATTTTTTACTCCAGAATCCAGAACCCTTTTTCAGTTGAGAAGCTTTTTGTTTTGTTTTGTTTTTTAATGTAAAAGTCTTCTACTGTATTTACTTGGTTTTTCCTTTCTCTTTTATTACAGTTCACATTCAACATTATTTTGCATTCATTTTGGGCACACAGCACAGTGGTCAGACAATCACCCATGTAACAGAGTGCTTCCCCAGCAGTTCCAGCGCCCAGCTAGCATCATACATAGTGATGGCACTATTATCAAGTATATTCTTCATGCTGCACTTTAAATGCCCGTGACTATTTTGTACCAGTCTGTATTTTTTTTCTTTTAATCTCTACCTGAGAATATTTCAGTTTTGATTTTAGAGAGAAAAAGGGAGAGAGAGAAACATTGATGCAAGAAAGAAACAGTGGTTCCCCACACGTGCCCCGACCCGGCGGAGGGGCGGGGGGCAGCTGTTGCATCGTCCACCCAGGTGTGTGCACTGACTGGTAATCAAGCGCACCACCTTTTGGTGCACAGGACAAAGCTTCTTAACCCCTTCACTTTTGCACCCAGTCCTCCAACACCCCCCCCGCCAACAACCATCATTCTATTCTGTGTATCTGTGAATCTGTTTCTATTTTGTTTTTTATATTTATTTTATTCTTTAGATTCCACATATGAGTAAAAGTATATGGCATTTGTCTTTCTCTGGCTGACTTATTTCACTTTGCAGACATCGATGCCGTCACAAGTGGTAAGATTTCATTCTTTTTTCTGGCTGAGTCATAGTCTATTGTATATATGTACCACTGCTTTTTTATCCGTCCATCCTTGATGGGCATCTGGGCAGTTTCCATATCTTAGCTACTGTAAATAATGTTGCAATGAACACAGGGGTGCATATTTTTCAAATTTGTGTTTTGAGTGTATTTGGATATACCCCCAGAAGTGGAACCCCTGGATCATAAGGCAGTTCCATTTTTAATTTTTTTAAGAAACCTCCATATTGTTTCCTGTGGTGGCCGTACCAGTCTGCATTCCCACCAAGAGTGCACAAGGGTTCCCTTTTTACCACATCTTCACCAGCACTAGCTGTTTGTGGATTTATTGATGGTAGCCATTTTGACAGGTGTGAGGTGATGTCTCACTGTGGTTTTAATTTGCATTTCTCTGGCAATTAGTGATGTTGAGCATCTTTTCACATGCCTACGGGCCATCTGTATGTCCTCTTTGGAGAAATGTCTATTCAGGTCTCCTGCCCATTTTTTAATTAGATCGTTTGGGGGTTTGGAGGGTGTTGACTTGTATGAGTTCTTTATAAATTTTGTATATTAGCACCATATCAGATGTGTCATTGACAACTATATTCTCCCATTTAATAGTGTTTTTTTGTTTTGTTGATTATTTTGTTTGTTTTGTTTTGGCTGTGCAAAAAACATTTTAGTTCAGTGTAGTCCCATTTGTTTTTTCTTTTGTTCTCCTTGCCCGAAGAGATATATAAGAAAAAATATTAAGAGAAATGTCAAAGATTTTATGGTCTATGTTTATTTCTAGTAGTTTTATGGTTTCGAGTTTCACATTTACGTCTTAATCCATTTTGAGTATATTCTTGTATATTGTGTAAGAATGTGGTCTAGTTTCATTTTTTTGCATGTATCTGTCCAATTTTTCCCAACACCATTTATTGAACATACTGTCTTTACCCCATTGTATATCCATGCCTCTTTTTCAAATGGTAATTGACCACATAGGCATGGGGTTTATTTCTGAACTCTCTATTCTGTTCCATTGGTCTACGTGTCTGTTTTGATGCCAGTGCCAGGCTGTTTTACTATAGCCGTGTAGAGTAGTTTGATACCAGGTAGCATGATTCCTCCAACTTTGTTCTTCTTTCTCAAGGTTGCTGTGGCTATTCATGGTCATTTGTGGTTTTGCATAAATGTTTCGATTATTTGTTCTAGTTCTATAAAATATGCCATTCATATTTTCATAGGGATTGCATTGAATTTATAGATTGCTTTGGACAATATGTACATTTTAACAATGTTAATTCTTCCTATCAGTAAGCATGGTATATGCTTCCATTTATTTGTATTTTTTTGAACTTCATTCGTCACTGTGTTTTAATTTTCTGAGTACAGGTTTTTTACCTCCTCTGTTAAATTTATTCATAGATATTTTTCAAGCAATTGTAAATGGGATTGTTTTCTTAGTTTCTTTTTCTGACAGTTCATTATTAGTGTATAAAAATGCAGCCATTTTCTGAATATTTATTTTGTAGCCTGCTACTTTACTAAATTTATTTATCAGTTCTAGTAGTTTTTTTAATAGAATCTTTAGGGTTTTCTGTACACAGTATTATGCCATCTGGAAATAATAAGAGTTTTATTTCTTCTTTTCCAACTTAGATGTCCTTTATTTCTTCTTCTTGTCTGATTGCTATGGATAAGACTTCCAGTACTGTGTTGAATAAAAGTGGTAAAAGCTAATATCCCTGTCTTGTTCCTGATCTCAAGGAAAAATGCTTTTAGTTTTTTCCTGTTGAGTATGATGATGGCTGTAGGTTTGTCAGATATGACCTTTATTATGTTGAGGTATGTTCCCTCTATTCTCACTTTGCTGAGAGTTTTTATCTTAAATGGGTCCTGGATTTTGTCAAATACTTTTGTATTGAAAGATTGTATGTTTCTAAGAAATTACCCATTTTTTCCAGACTGTCCAACTCTTTGGCATATAGCTGTTTGTAATATTTTCTTATAATTTTTGGTATTTCTGTGGTGTCAGTTGTGACTTCTCAACTGAGAAGTTTTGATGGGACACTGTCCCTCAATAACTTTGCTTAGTCATATCTCTTCAGAGCAGCTTTTCCAAAGCCTTTGTGGCAGCTGATGTTTTTCGAACCATGGCCATTGCCACAGCAATTTTGTCAGTCTCTCATGCTCTCCCAGAACCTTGACAGTAAGCCTATTATGAGGTGGGGTCTGATACCCTCTACTCTAAGTACTGGCTGGCCCTCTTGACTTGGTAATAATGAATTGCATAAGGTGAAGTAACACTGCATTACCTCTGAGGCTCAGTAATAAAGGCAATACAATTTCTGCCTGGCGACCCAGTCACCATGCTGTGAGAAAGTTCAAACTGACCTACGTGGGGAGACCAAGTGGAGAGGCACTGAGGCCCCGGCTGAGAGCCAGTATTAGTCATCAGATACATGACTGAGTGAGTCTTTTGATGACTTCAGTCCTCAGCAGAGCAGAAACAGTGTCCTGTCTGGATTTCTTGTGCAATCTATCTATGAAAGTAGTAAGTTTTTGAGATTATTATAAGTTTGGACTTTTAGCACCAAGCTTTAGAGTAATTTGTTACACAGTAATAATAGCTGGACCATGTTTGATGCCCCAAATCTCTGTATTTTCTCCACTCCTTATTTTTCCTTGTAAGTCACCTAATTAATTCTTTTCTAGCTTTTCTTTGCAATACCTTGGCAAGACAGCCAACAGAAACCCACTAAAGCTAAAGTCTTGAGGGGCACGTGGCTTCCCTTCCAAGTTCCACTGTGAAGTTCCATCAAATTCTTTGCCACAGCAACATGGGGTTCTTCAGCCTTCCAGCCTTCTATGTTTCTTCCCCACCTGCCACCTGACTATTAAGTCAATGTCCCATGCTTAATACTTTTACCATGGAAGCACACACTTCTGGAACCAATTTCTGTATTATTTAGGGTAGACCACAACAGAATTTAATAATTCAACAGCTTGACATTTTAAAGTCTTATTTATTACTCCCAGCACACCCTGATGCATGCTGGGGTGGGTGACGGGCAGTGCTCCAACTCGGGCTCCTTCTATCTAATTGATTCTCCCTTGTCATTGTTCAGCCCTCCGCCTCCCACTCTCTGCAGCCTGCCAGCATGGGCAGCCTGTGGTTGGTCTCCTGAAGGGGCCTGGAAGCCTCACATCTCCCCTCATTTCATGGGCCACAACTCAGCCATGGGGTGCCATGTAACCAGAAGGAAAGCTTATGAGTTCAGCTCTGCCCTGAAGAAGCAGAAATGGGTGCAATGAGCATCTAGGCAGTCCCTCCTCCTCAGCCTGAAGCCAGCAAGAATGTTCAGGCATAGCAGTGTCACACTAGGTCTGTGCAGCCCCCTGACAGAATCCCCTTCCCCAAGCCCAGCTCTGCAAGGACCAGGCCTTCCCAGAAGCTCATTCTCAGGGACTGTGGGAGCCTGTCTAGGTACTGCCAGGGTGGGGGGCTGGATACTGACTCCAAAGATGCCCAAGTGTGCTCATCTCCTGATTCTGTGAATGTCTTACCTTACACGGCAAAAGGGGGAGATTATCCTGATTATCCAAGCGGGCGCAATCTAATGACTTGAGCCCTCAAAACAGAAAAACCTTTCCCAACTGTGGTCATAAAGGGAGACGAGATGACAGAATAAGGGTCAGAGAGATGAGGAAGGAGAGCACAAGCCAAGGAACTCCGGGAGCTGGAAAAGGCAAAGAGACACAGAAAGAAAAACCAGAAGGGAGCGCAGCCCTGCTGACGCCTTGATTTTAGTTCCATGAGGCTACATTGGACTTCTGACCTACAGAACTGTCAGATAATAGGTTTATTGATTTGTTATGACATCAATAGAAAGCCAATACAGCCAATAACTGCGCTCAGCTCTAAATTCCGAGTCCACTATTTCAATAGTATGTAGCATTATTGCAGCATGGAAAATCCTCCATGGTCTTCAAACTCTAATCTGGAAACCCTACCAGAACTCTGACCAGACCTCCCCTCACCCCACAGCTCCATCCTCATTCTCTTCAGTCCTCTGAGGCTCATGCAACCTGCCCTGAAGTCAGCAAACACTGGTCCTGAGTGCTGTTTTGTGCCACACGCTGAGACACTGTCCTGCCTGCCTGGAGCTCAGCCTCAGCTGGGGCACAGGGACAGGGATGGGAGGCTGGCCAGGGGCTGCCAGGGTTTTGAGCAAAGGCTGAGCTCTGAGCAGAGCCCAGCCTTCACCAAGATAGAGGTATGGGCTGGCGTGACCTCCAAGTGACCTTTGCAGATGTAGCCCTGAGGGGAAAAATGACTGTGTGACCATCTCAGTCTCACTGTTCTTTCCCCTTTGCTCTTTTAGAGACCCCTACTGTCCCTCCAGGGCTCTCTGTATCCCTTTTCCTACCACCTTAAATAACCCCCCTCAAGAAAGAGTCTGGAAATTACCCCCCAATGGATATGATGGGTGTGGAGATGATGGATGATAACTTAAAACACTATGCATTCTGTCACATGTCCGTGGAAGATGGGTCCCTTTAATATAAATATATGATTTAAGCCAAAAAAAAAAAAAAATGGAATTTTAGGCAGCCGGTGAGGTGAGAGTTGGATTATTTGGCTCTCTGGGTTTTCTCGGGCTGCCTTAAATAATCAATATGCTACCTGCCCCGTCTAGCCCAACCATGGAAATATGCACAAATCTGAAAAAAGAGAAGGACAGGACTGGAAAGAGATACGAATTGAAGACATACGCATTGAACTGGTTAGCATTCTGGCGGAACTGTGGGGAATGGACCCTATGGCGGTTAAAAGCGTGCTTTAAAGTTCACAGGTGGGAAGACAGCAGCGAGCGGCAGGTGGCTGCGTGTTGGGCAGGTCAACACCATGGTGAGGTTGCAATTCCTGCCTGTGGAGCACAGGGCCAAGTTCACAGCCTGCCCGCTGGCCCCAGCCCCACCCCAGCCTCTGCTGCTCCTGCTGAAACCACAAACCTCTGCAGCTTCCTCCTCTCCTCTCGGGCTAATGCTGGACTTGTTCTCTTCACCAGGCCTGAATCTCAGGGCACTGCCCCAGCCATTCCCACCGGACGGGGCAAACAGTAGCCTGGAAGAGTAGGGTGTGCTTCTCAACACCTAGGGCTTGGGATGGTCTCCCAATGCCTTCTCCAGATCTTCTGCGGAATTCCTGACACAAGCCCAACCAGGATTCCCTGTGATGAGCCGTAAAAATCCATTAGCATAATTAGATCAGACACACTATGATGTCATTACACTCTCCTCTGCTGTCTGCTCCCTTCATTAACAAATGCACACTAGAAATAGAACTGTCGGTCCTGTATTCCCAGGCCCTGAATTAGTTTCTGTGTGCAGAAGGGATGGGAGAGAGACTAGGGTCGGAAGCGGCTTTTCACTCTTTGACTTTTCATTTTTTCTGCGCCTCCTCTCTCTGCACCTGGACACTCCAGCTCTCCTGAACCTGGAGGAGCAGGCCTGCTTGGCGCCAGCCCATCTCCTTGGGGCAGTTCATGGAAAGACCTTCCAAGAGTCCTCAAGAGAGTTATGTGAGTTTGGCAAGCACGATAGCTTGTAGAATCTAGGGACCCGAGCAGGTGATCAGTAGCTGTGAAGAAGTACTTGTAGCTGTAAATCTTGCAGCTGAAGAAGTTACAGGATGTACGTAGCACCTGGCACATAGTAGGCATTCAGTGTGTGCCCATTCCCCTTTTTCTTAACATTGGTTTCTTTTCTAGGAAGAGTATTTGAAGAGAATTCAGAAACTTTGGGCATCGAAGAGCTAGAACAGAGGTGCACCAGAAAGAGGCTTTTAGTAGCAAAGTCCCGTTAAGACTTCTCAGTGAAACAGAGCATTCAGCCCTGTTTCAAAGATCAGCTGGAAGAGGCAGCCTGCCCTTCTCCCCTAGGCTGAACTGAGTCACCCCCAAGATCCACGTGGACGTGAACCCCCATATCTCTTATTTGGAAATAGGATCTTTCCAGATTAAATTAGTTAAGATGAGGTCAGATGGAAGTAGAGTGGGCCCTACCCAGTGGGACTGACATCCTTATAAAAAGGGGAAATTTGGATTCGGAGGCACCCCCGTGGGGAGAACGCCACGTGAGGGTGAAAGAAGAGAGACAGGGTCATATAGCAAAAGCCAGAGCGCGCCAATGATTTCCAGCGCACACCGGAAGCCAGGAGAGCAGCACGGAACAGATTCTCCCTCATCGAGCCGCAGCCTCGAAAGGGGGAACCAACCCCTTAATCTAGGACTTGTAGCCTCTGAAACTGTGAGACGTCACTTCCTTTTGCTTAGCCCACTCAGTTTGTGTTACTTAATCACCGCAGCTCTGGCAAATCCATTCACCTTCCGTTGTTTGAGACGGCTCCAGTGGCTGCTGGTAAATGGAGGCAGAAACATATGAGGTGAGGTCAGGAAAGAAAAACCAATCGAGACCCCGAAGACCTGTATCTTGGAAAGAACTTTGGGTGTTGTTACTAGCATTTGGAACTGAGGGGAAGCAAATAGTTCAGAAACCTACCCAAGTGTTTAAGGAAATTGAACGCCAAAGAAACTATTAGCTGGCTTAAACGAGCCTGTGATGGGGAACTCACCCATACCGAGATGCAAGCTGGGACGGTGCCCCCCAGCACCCAGTACCCCAGCACCTCAGACATGGCCATGGAGGATGGTGGACACTGGACAGAGCAAGAGCTTCAGAGAACCAAAGGCAAGGACATTTCTCTGAGAGAACAGAATCAAGGTCTAACCAAGGTTAAGGTGCCCTCAGCCAGGAGAGACATCTTCACATTGCCCGCCCCAGAGACCCCCCTGCTGCGGATGCTGCAGGTCTGCCCCTTACTACTGTCCAGAGGAGCTTTTGCTGTTACTTTGTCCTACCCCCCACATTGGATCTTGGGGACAAGTGTGGCTGGAGTGGATGGTTTGCCTTCCTGGTTCATAGGTAGCCAGACCTTAGAAACCCCAGGAAAACTTGATAGAGGCCAGAGGGTCTGAGTGTTTTGCAAGAAAAAAGAGTACCAACAGATATTTGGTGACAGAAGGGCCACCTGTGGCACAGTTTGCCCACCATTCCCCAACATCCAGCTCCCGTTGTCCTTTCTTCCCTGGACGCACAGCTGAACTGCATGCCCCAGTCTGCCTGGTGGTTAAACGTGGCCACGGCACGAGCTCTCCCCAATGGAACACGAGTGAATGTGGAAGGTGCTTTTCCAGGACTCTGCTTCTCAGCAGTATCTGTGGCCCACTCTGCTCCATGTGCCCTCCCGCCGTCTAGACAAAGAGGCAGCCGGCCTTCCAAAATCAAAGAGCCGTGGTGACAAAGCCTGAGTTCCGGCAGCACCATGGGTAGAATGCCACCTGCTTCTCAGAAATTCCATGTTGGACTGCCGCATGCACAAGAAATAAACCTCCATTGTACTGAGCCACCGAAATGGTGCAGCAGCTAGTGGAATTTTCCCTAATATCAGCTGCAATCAAATCAAAGCTGGGAACAGCAAGAACTCCTCTGCCAAGAGACATCATTCTGTCTGGAGACAATCCCTGGATTAGGGTTTAGTTCTAGAATCAGCTCTGCCATTAGCCAGCCCTGCAGCCCCAACAAGTCACAGGACTTTCCCTAAGAAGGAAAACCAGGAAGGGTGCTCCACCTCAGGGGTCTGCCACAGCATCTCGGGGGTCTGCCATAGCACCTCGGGGGTCTGCCACAGCACCTCAGGGATCTGCCACCGCACCTCGGGGGTCTGCCACAGCATCTCGGGGGCCTGCCACCGCACCTCCGGGGCCTGCCACAACCTCACAGGCTAAGGAGCTGGGCCGCAGACCGCTGCCTGTACTGCACAGAACTGTCTCTTCTTTACCTGTTAGGTGTCTGGCTTCCAAGTAAGACTCTTGTCTAAAGAAATGTGATCCTGTGGAGTGTGCTGACAGAATAAAGTTTGAAGTCCCTGCTCCAAGGGGATCTCTGGGGACTTTTATTTTTGCCCGGGACTCTCAAGTATGTCTGTTACCCCCTCCGGAGCCCACTCACAACACACTTCTCAGTGAGGTGCGTCTCAGAGTCAGAATGCCAGCGTGGCTTCTCTGAGCACCGGCAAGAGCTTGTCTCCACCTATCGTCCCGAGCCTTGTCCCTCAGGGGCTCTGGGTGCTCAGGCACCACAACAGCAAAGACAGGAGCATACGCAGAGGCCAGGGACCATGGGGACAGGCACCCACCTGAAGCCATCAGCACATTGCTGCGTTTGTCCTCCCAACAGCCCCGTGAGACAGGCATTCCTCCCCTTTGTGCAGGTGACAAAACTAGGCTCAGAGAGATTTCCAACTTGCCAGAGGCCCCGTGGCTAAGAAGCAGCGTGGCCAGAAAGAATCCAGGCCATGACGCCCGACTCCAGAGCCGCTCACCCCCACGCCTGCCACATTCACGGTGCTGCTGCTCTTTGCCTCGTTGGGCGGGGAGTCCCTGGGTCGCCTCTCTGCCCCTCCTGCTCCTCCCGTCATTAGTCACGGCCCCCAAAGTGGAAAGGAGCCCCCCCTTCCCACAACTACCCCGGAGCTGCTCTGGGGATGCGGTGCCCCATGTCCCCCCGCCCCGTGGGGGTAAGCATGACCCCACAGGGGAGGGCCCTCCCTCTCTTTGCAATCCTGGAGGTGGAATGCAGACCCCTCTGTCTTCCCACCCTCCCCACCCCTGAGGAACGCTGGACAGCTCTTCACACTTAAATTCCGTAAATATTCACCGTGATGTAAAGTACATGTGCATAGTTTTACATCTTGATATGAAGCCATTTCAAATATACCCAAGGAATTCAAGTAAACCACCTCTGTGCTGCTTGCTTGCTTCTCTCTCTTTTTTCTTCCTTTCTTTAAATTTTTCTCCCTTCCTTTCTTCTTTCCTTCTTTCATTTTATTTATTTATTTATTTATTTATTTATTTATTTATTTATTTATTTTTGGTCAGCTTAAATCCCATCCGATATCAATTTATCTAACATGTGGTAGGCTAATTAAAATGGTAACTTTCGTGGCTGAAGAAAATAAGGATTATTTCAAACCAAATAACAAGTCTTTTCCTCCCCTCTGATCTGCATCGCCCGTGCCCTGGTGTCTTACGGAGCAGCTACAAGTCAGGGTTAAACTGAGGACGGGGGTGCCTGATCTCAGCAGAGAGTGTTACAGCTCAAGAACCACAGTCATCGCACAGATTCATCTCAGCCTCGCACCTGAGAGACAGGCGCGGGCCAGCTGTCACGGTCCCCATTCCGTGGATGAGGAAACTGGGTCTCAAACACAGTAAATAGATTTCTTCAGAGAGCGAGTCATAGGTGGGGGTGGGATCTCCGGAGGACCTGCTGGTTCCCGGGCTCTTGGAGGCCAGGTCCTGGGAAGGGCTGAGGGCCTGCCCGGAGCCCTGCCCGCCCAGCGCCTGCCAGCAGGACCTCCCTCAGCACAGGTCCGCTGGCCCGGTACCCCTCCATTCCGCGTCCTCTATGTCTCCCCTTAACCCCCTCCCCCGCTTCACATTTTGTGGTGAGAAAGTGAAATTTGAAACCTTTATTTTTCTCAACTTTAAAAAAGGCCAATTCTGGTTTTGTCCCCATTTTACAGATGGAAAAATTGTAACAGAAAAGTAAGTGGATTTTCTCTAAGATTCTTCCAAGGGTAGAAGTCATCATCTTGAAAGGACATTCCATTTGTCTTCTTGGGGTCTGGTGGAAGTCCCCCTCCACCTCTGCCTGCATCCTGAGGCCACTCTCCTGTCCCTCCGTCTCCTCCACTCTCCACGCCACCTGTCGACACTCACGTCCCCCCGAAGTCTGCAGGAGGGCCACAGCCTTTTAGCAGCCAAACCCTGTGACACTTTGCTCACCGGAATGGCAGTGGTGACGTGAACGTGAATTTCAGTATGGGGCCCTAGACTGGCCCTAGAAATGAGCTGTGTTGGAATATCCCTGTCCGAGATGGGGAAGGAGAGGATGATGCAGAGAAAGCCAGAGGGGGAAGGAGAGCTGTCCGAGTCCATCAGGCACAGTCTCCGGAGCGACGGAGCGACACCGGGAGCGCAATCTCTGTCTGCCTGAGCCAGGGAGAAAATCTAATTAAATATGGTGTCTAAGTTTGGAGAAGCGGGGATGGGGCTGGAATACAAAGTGTGGCTGCTACCCATAGATCAGAGGGCAATATTAATAAACCCACAGAAAGGGACAGCAGGATCCCTTGGTGGTATTGATAAAATGCAAAGTGAAGACAAAGCAGGCTGGGAATATTGCACGGCAATGCTGATAAAAGCACACCAGGGACGCCTCCCCACTTCTGTGGCCCTGGAACTCCCACAGAGCAGCACACCAGCTGGTCCCCTCTCCTTTACCTCCTCCTCTTCGCTGGGACCCGGCCCCACCTCCGCTGCCCCGGGGCATACACACTGGGCACCAAGGAGTGTCCAGAGAAGGGCTGAAGCTGGGACGGGAAGTGAAAGGGCACAGGAGGAATAACTGAGTCCCCGCTCCCGCAGGGACGTTTGATAAGGAAGAAGCAATCAGGGCCACGAGCTCCTTTCCCAGCAGGCCTGCCCCTGGGAGGGGCTGCTGGCTCTAGGAGAGAGAAAGTCTTGCTCAGAGGCCACCAGCCACCTCAAGTGGCCTCTCCGGAAATGCTCTTCGCTGGGCTGCCCACCATGAACCATTCTGGCCGCTGGTAGAATTTCCCGGTCCCCTGACATTTCCAAAACCCAGGCAAAGCCCAAGAGACTTCATTTTTCAAAGAACACGAGAACTCCTTGAAAGTGTCAGAGTGCAGACCAATGGGTATGAGGTAAAGTTCCTAGAGAAGACTTGCCACTGCCTCCTGGCTCCCCTGAGCTCCATCCGGCAGGGCTGGGCAGTGGGCGTTTCTTGGTGAGTGGGGGCACCAGCTCCTCCCCCTCCCCACCGCGTACTGTGCTCTGTCTCAGGGCCACCGTCACCATGAGAGCCAGGCGCCGGGTCTCCGCTAAACTATGCCGTTCTCTGTCATCTGTGCTGAATTGCCATCAGCGGGTGTGTCATGCCACCGCGGCCTTTTCCTAAGCTCCTTGTGTCAGAACGAGCATCTGCCTGGAGTATTTCCAGCATTTTTATCTTGCATTGATCTGTGCTGGCTCACGCACAGCAGCATTTTCCGGGGGCTGTGTGTGTGATCGCAGCAGCGGCCGTCACTCTGCGTCGGCCCGTTTCTACCCATGCAATCACATTTTAAATCTACGTGGTGACCTCCCTTCCCACCGTCCACATCCCACCTCCACAAACACATCCTCGTCTTGGGGACCAAATTTAGAATCAGAGGTGTTGCTTCAACGCTGGCCTCCAGCACTTACTAGTTCTGTCTATGGCCTCTCTGACTTCTGCAAGCCTCTGTTCCACTTTCTGATGAATGGGAATAATAATCATTTCAAACAGTCGGGAAGGGGTATAAAGATTGAGATAATCTACGAGAAAGTGCTCTTCCAGCTCTGAGACGAGTATCTGGCCACTGGCCTGGAGAAATGGAATCCATTCAATGACCAGGGAGAGCCTGATTATCGTAACCGCAGCTTGCATTTCTGTCGTGCACCAGCGCGCCAAGCAGCCCTTATCAAACGTTTAATTTGATCTTGACAATATCTTATGAGGTTTGTCAGCATAGCTGTTGCTGTCCTCATTTAATAAATGAGAAAACTGTATCGCAGGGAGACCAAGAGATCTTTTCAGATGCAAAGCTGGTTTTGTCATCCTGCCACTGCCTTCGACTTTTTACCTTAAGAAAAAGGCAGACCAGAACGGCAATCAGAGCCAAATGTGCATCTAATCCAACCCAGGACATCCTCGCTGGCCTCCCTGGGGCCCCTGACCCTCACTCCGCACACCAGCTGTGCTCCTTATGCATGTCGCTCAGCATCTCTCAGTCCACCCTGCCGTTTCCCTTCATCCATTCTGCCCACTCTGCTCTGGCCACAGCAAGCCCACTTGTGCCACGGGGCCTTAGCACTCACTGTCCCCTCTGCCTGGAATCTTTTTCTCCACCTATCCGTGGCTCACCTCCTCTCTTCATTCAGTCCATCCTCAGATCTTCCCGCCTCAGCAAGGCCCTCTGGGACCAGAAATTCCCAGTCATTCCCTTTCTTCCCTCTCTATTTACATTTTTTCATTCAAAGCATACAGCACCACCAGACCTCTCTACTTATCTATAATCTATTACCTGTCTGCCTACCTATCATATACCTATTATCTATCTGTCTGTTTGTCTATTTATCATTCAGTGTGCTTATTGTCTACCCCCTGACCTTACAGGAAGTAAGAGCTAGAACTTTCTTGCACTATTATCATTTCAGATCCTGTCAGAGTGCCTGGAAAATAGAACATGCTCTGTACACAGCAGCAGCATTCATTTCTGTTACTACACTTCATCCTCCCAAGAACAGCAATGGCTGCGAGGCAGTGTGTTGAATAATAAAGGCCAGGTTTCTGGGACTATAATACAGTGTGTGTCCGTACTCATCATTCATTCACCCCAGAGCTCGCGAAGAGTGACCAAACCAACGAGTACCGATCAAGCAACGAGCAACGAAGCATTTTCTCTCGCAGGGCGGCATCGTGATTCATACAAGTTCTCGCAAGTGCAAAGAGTTCCGAGCAAGCGCCGAGTACTGAAATCCCTTTTTCTCGTCCAAAGGCAACCAGTACAGGGTTGGACGCATTCTGAAGCCAACGATTACTGAGGTATCACTGCATGAGCTAAAAATCTCGGCTACTCCCCTTGTAATCTATACGATCTTGTGCCAGTTTCTTACTCTCTCTCCACCAGTTTCATTGTCTGTAAGTGTGGCTATGAATAGCACCAACATTATAAAGTTATTTAGAGAATTAAATTATACAACTGGGCACAGGGCGCATGCTCAGATGTTATTTATTTATTATTTATTGTTACTATTACTATTGTCAGCATTGTCATCATCACTAGCATTAACCCTGTGAGTTAGGCCAACAAATATTAACAATCCTTAAAAAAAAATTTCTTTTTTTAATGTAAAGACTCAGAGAAGCTAACAGAACAGAATCACAGAACATGTCTCTACCACAGCTAGAACCAGAGCCCGTTCGCTGGGCGGTAGCCAGGCCCCAGCCACGCCCCAGCCACGCCCCCAGCCGCGCCCCCAGCCACGGTGCCCCTCAGCCTCCCTTTGCCACAGGCCTCGCAGAGCATCCGAATCAGGCAGGCCCTTCCTGCACCATCCCCACTCTCCGTGGCCGCAGCCACGTGCTCTGCACTCTTCCCGAGCTTGCGGCAGCCACTCCTTCACTTCCTTCCTGTCCCAGAATCTCAGTTTTGTCGGGACAGCAATGTGAATTCCCTTTGTCATAAATGGCTAAAGATGTAGCAGATCTAGCTAAAGCCTCATGGAATATGTTTCCTCCCTGATTAAAAAAGAAAAAGAAAAGAAAAGAAAGTCCCACCTGGAGAGAAGATCACGGCGGCTTCCCGCCGCCCCTCCACCTGGGGGGCTGTTGTGTGTTGCGTCGTGTTGGCGCTGCGGCAGCCATGATGCAACCATGGGGCGCTGCACAGGTGAGGCAGCTACCAATGGCATCCTAATATTGCTCTCCTGGGGCCCTCATTCTTCTTCTGGTGCCTCCCCTCTATGGTGTATCTGCTTTGCTCTCTCCTCTTTGCAATGCCAGCCTGCACTGGCAATGCTAAAACGGGGACTGGTTTTATTTCATCGGTCACTATGACTCCCAACAACTGTTTGTTGCAGCCAAGCTACCCCTCCCCCAGCTGCCCACAGCATCTCCTGGAAAACAGACTGGAAGCTTCATTCTCTTTATCTTCACTCATCATGTCACATAACCTCAGTTTGGACCCAGTTGGGACCCTTCTCTGCCACGTGCCAGGCACCAGGCGAGCGGCTGCAGGGGCAGCTGAGAACAAGATACCCACCGTCCTTGCCCTCGGGGATGCACTTACATTGTGCTCTGCACTTCGCCGAGCACAGCCTGAGTCTTCCCCATCATTTCCAATCCCTCTACCAGAGAGACGGAGCAGGAATCGATATTCATGTGTTTATGTATTTTTTAAATGACTCTCAGAAAAATTAAGCCCCTTGCCCTTGATTACATATTTAGGAAGTAATAGAGCTGGGACTGGTTTGATGTTCGTTCTACCACAGGAAAACGTCTATTCTGAACAAATACAATTCAGACCAACCATAATATGAAGAGGACACCTATGGCCAGAGATGTCCTGCAGTGACTGTTGAAGCTGTTTCTCCTCCAGCCGCTCACTCATGTCCTGGAAGCACCCCGGGGTGGCCTGCGGTTGGAGGAATAGGAGGACGCTGGGCTCCAACTCTGAGAACCACGACCGAGTGACCAAAATTCACAAGACCCCGTCGCCCAGGGTTTTTTCTTTAGAGGAATTCTTCTGCTCTTGCACCCAACTCAGCAATGTGAGTTGTACACTCACCTGTGACTTGTATCCCAATCACGGAGGATGGGGGAGGGTTTGTTTACTCCTGGCAGTGGTGTGCGGAGGTGAGACTTGGGAAAGACAGAAAGATAAAGAAGAGAGGACAGGCCCCCAAGGGAAGAAGTCTGCAGAAGCTGCTTTATGCCCACCTGTTCTCTGTTTGCATTCGCTGAAAGGCCTTTTGTGTTCAGGTAATAATGATCAACGGCCATCCTGTAAGATTGTCCCTGAGGCCCTTAACCACTGAGGGACCATCACTCTGGTGATCTTTGAAAAGATGCTTTCTACAGCCAGGGTTCATTTCAGGGGACTTTCTTCTCACCCGTGACAATTCTGTTCAGGGAAGGAAACACGGAGTTTGTACATGAGAGTGTGAACACTGATTGGGAGCGGGAGGGGTGGGCAATGATGAACTGTAATTCCGTGGACTGTTAGTCAGCCTGGATCTGAGAACAGAGCGCAAACTGGCTTGCATTTCATGGGTTAGTTTATGTTACAATAAGTCAATTCAACTTTTGCTTAACACCTACTGAAAATAAACAAAACCTAGATCTTGCCCTAAAACATCTTACCAGTCTAGAAAGTCTGACAGGCCCTTAAATTGGAAAGAAACTATTGAAAAGCATCATGTAGAAAGAAATTATGCTAAATAGGCACATAGACAATGAGATGTAAAAATGAACGTGACCCTTGGTGGCAAGCTGGGAGCAAGGGGAAAAGAGAAAACATTTCCCAGGGATGGTGGCACTTGAGCTGGGTCTTAAAGGGTGAGTGGATCCAACAGAGAATTGGGTGGGGAGGGCATTCCGGCCCGAAGAGCTGAGGACACACACAGTTGTAGGAGACAGGAGGGAGCCAGAGCAGAGGCCGTGTCACAGAATCAGGGCCCTCACCTGCCTGGGACGGGCCGTCTGACTGCTGGGCATGGAAGCCTGGGTCAGGCGAACTCTGGAGGCCCCTTCTCATCACCTAAAATAACGCTGGAGCACAGAAATGCACAAACATGGAGAGAACTGCCTACGTCCAATCCCGGCCCACTCCCTGTTTACAGAGAAAGAGAATATATTAGTCATGCAAATTGAACTTCCTGATGCAAACCCTTGAGGGACCTACGGTTGAAACCGGGAAGAGTCTCAGATTTGGGAGCTTAGCACAGAGGCTGCCTCAACCACACAGGAGCTTTCCCCACTCCTGTGGTGGAAAGAAGAGTAATGCACTTCTGCCCATCAGGAATTTAAGTTTGGTCATTAACAACGTCTCTCTGAGCCTTGTTTGCACTCCTTCGGCACAGGGTTATGGATGCTGAGATTGAAACACAGCTTTTCTGATTAAAAAGTCCTCCTGAGAGTTGAAGGCAAGGAAAAACTACCATCTCTTCTGATCTGCACTAATCTTAACCACATTTATTGGGTCACTTAGTAAGTGCTAGGAGCTACACATACATTTCTCTGTCCCTGCCATGTAGATATTACTATTCCCACTGACTGGTGAGCCCAAGGCCACACTCTCACTCCAAGGTTTGATTCCCTCAAAACAATTGAGTGAGTCCCTTCCGTGGGGCTCCCGCAGCCAGGCCAGCCAGGGCCGGCAGCACACACCTCACACAGGTTATGAGCACAGAAGGGCACCAAAGGACCGGGCAGAGTGACAGATAGCCATCACGTGCTTCTCCAGACCCAAAAAACCGCAGGGACGAAAAAACGTCAATCAAATCAAAACATCACTCCCTACTCCAAGGACTTGCCGGGACCAGTTCTGGGGGTGGGAGGTCACAAGTCCCATTTTCCAGGGCAGTAAGCTGGGGTCTAGACACATTGAATGAGTTGCCCTAAGAGGGGCCTTCTGAACCTTGGGAAAAAGAGTGCAGGGTGGGTAACAGCCATTGAGCCCAGCCCTGCCCAGGCACCGCGTCCTTCATCCAATGCCACACCACCGCTGAGAGGTGGACACCAGCACCTTACAGGCAGCAAAAACCCCAGTGCAAACAAGTTAAGTGACTCAACCCCAGCCACACAGCTGGTGAAGCAGAGCAGCAATGGACACAGTTCGGCTGCCTCTAACCCCACGCTCCACCCACCTGCCCTCACGGCTTTGCAGACGTGTCCACGGGTCCTGACGGAAGGGAGAGAGATGGTGCAAATGCAAAGGAAAGCAACCTTTCGCTTCTTTGGCTCCACAAGGCATCACCCGATGCTGACCAGAGGAGACCCGGGGTAGAAAAACGCACGTGTACACATTTCTGCAACAGCAGTGTTGACATTGCCCTGGTGAGGCCCAGAGAAAGCCTGCACCTGGGCCGACAGGTGGGTCTCTCCCCTGCAGGAGCCAGAACGCCCTCTTCTGGGGGGAGAACTGAAAAAGTTTTCTGAAAAGGTAAGCCCTAGATGAATGAGGAAGCCAGGAGAAAGGATGGCGTTGAATGGACTCACGTCGATAAGATTACAGGGTAAACCAAGCTGCCCAGCAAGGGTGTCCAACCCGCAGCTATCGGAGGCCGTTCTGCGTGGCGGGGGCCCAGCTCCCACTCGGAGGGGCCAGTGGAAAGCGACACAGGCCCCACTCCCACAGATAAGTTCTCCCGTGAGGAATCAGGCCTGCATTGTACCTAGGCCGCTTTGAGACTTGCTTTTTGCTAAAACTCCCTCACCCTAGATTGAGGGAACAAACCTTAACTGCATATCTCTAAAGTAACTTCCTCAAGTCCATGCTAAACCTTCCAAGGACAATGTAACCAGTTCAACCACTTTCCCCTTTACATTTGCAAATATCCTTCTTTCTTGATGTAATTAGCAACACCCTCTCCTTTGTTATCCATAAAAGGTAACCACCTAATGCGAACCTGTGCAAAGTTAATGAGAACCATCCTCAAAGTAATGTGCCCAGAAAGACAATAAAAGCCTGTCCAAGCAGGGGCCACAGGCCCTCTCACTCAGAGAGTGGCCATGCCTTCCCTTTCCCTCCACAGGACTTGGTAGTCCGTGTGAATTTGTGTCGTGTCTCAGCCATGACGCTGTGGTGTTCACATCAAGCATCACGCAGCCCCGATGGCTGTGAGGGCGGCCCAACACAAAATGGTCAATTTACTTAAAACATTATGAGATGTTTTTGTGATGATGTGTCACAGTGTATTTAATGTGTGGCCCAAGACAACTCATCGTTCCCCAGTGGGCCCGGAGTGACCAAAAGGTTGGACAGCCCTGGTAGACTGGGTTTCTCTCTCTACCTCCCCTTCTTTTGTTAAAGCTCTTGGACCAGAGCAGAGCAGGACGCCAGGAGGCAGTCACAAAGGTAACTGATAAAAGGTGCCCCCCAAAGGCCAAGCGAGGAAGTAGCCGCTGTGAGTGGCCTGTCCCCTCCTGGTGCTGACATTCCCAAATTCTCTTCTCGTGCCATTCCCAAATTCTCTTCTACTAAGAAAAGGCAGTCATTTTATTCCTGTTCATCTCAGCACATGGCCTGGGGACAGCTGCCCCCAAATCATGAGGACGGTTCTGATAAACCGCAGATTCCCGGGCTCCATACCAAGCCTACCCATCAAAATAAATCAGATGGTGCTCTAAATCTCCATCTTTATAAAAAACTAATATACAAAATTTGTAAAGAACTCATATGACACCAAAAAAAGCAATCCAATTAAAAAATGGGCAAAAGACCCGAAGAGACACTTCCCCAAAGGTTGCCCTAGACATATGAAAAGATGCTCCATGTCACTTAGTCATCAGAGAAATGAAAATTGAAACCACAATGAGAAATCACCTCACACCCTCCGTCCGAATGGCCATCATCAATAAATCCACAAACAGCCTTTTTTTTCAAATCCGTTTGCTGCCAGAACACAGGTGTCATGAAAACCACCACTAAATCAAAGCCAAAATGGGAAAGGCAAACCCTCATATCAACGTCGTTGTCCTTGGACACGTAGATTCCGGAGCCTACCACTACTGACCGTCTGATCTACAAATGTGGCGGGACCAATGAAAGAACCACTGAAAAATATAAGGAGGAGGCTGCAAAGATGGGGGAGGGCTCCTTCAAGCATGTCTGGGTCTCGGATCATCTGAAAGCTGCCCACGAGTGTGGTATCACCATTGATACCTGAGGGTGGAAACTGGAGACCGGCAAGTGTTATGCTGCCATCACTGATGCCCCAGGACACGGAGACTTAATCAAAAACGTGAGGACAGGCGCATCTCAGGCTGGCTGTGCTGTCCTGGTTGTTGCTGCCGGTGTTGGTGAGTTTGAAGCGGGGATCTCCCAAAATGGGCAGACCCACGAGTGTGCCCTTCTGGCTGACATGCTGAGTGTGAAACAGCTGATCGTTGGTGTTAAAATGGTTCCGCTAAGCCGCCCTACAGCCAGAAGAAATACGAGGAAATCATTAAAGAAGTCAGCACCTATGTTAGGAAAATTGTCTACCACCCTGACACAGCAGCACTTGTGCCAATTTCTGGCTGGAATGGTGACACTATTCTGGACCTGAGGGTCCATATGCCTGGGTTCAAGGGATGGAAGTCACGTGCAAAGATGGCACAGCCAGTGGAATCACGCTGCTCGGAGCTCTGGATTGCACCCTGCCACCAACTCATCTCACTAACAAGCCCCTGCGCCCGCCCCTCCAGGGCGTCTACAGAATCGGTGGCCCTGGAGCTGTCCCGCTGGGCAAGTGGAGACTGGCACCCTCAAACCCGTGTGGTGGTCACCTTCTCTCCAGGCAGTGTGACGACTGAAGTCAAGTCCGTTGAAATGCACCACGAACCTTTGAGTGAGACTCTTCCTGGGGACAATGCAGGCTTCAATGTCAAGAACACGTCTGTCAATGATGGTCGTTGTGGCGATGCGGTTGGTGACAGCACAAATGCGCCACCAACGGAAGCAGCTGGCTTCACAGCACAGGTGGTCATCCCGAGCCATCCGGGCCAAATCAGGGCAGGATGGGCACCGGCTCTGGATGGTCACACAGCTCATACTGCTTGCAGACTTGCTGAGCGAAGGAGATTGATTGTCACGCTGGGAAAAAGCTGAAAGACGGCCTAAAGTTTTTGAGCCACCAAAAACTTTGATGCTGTCACTGTCGATATGGTTCCTGACGAGCCCATGTGTGTTGAAAGCTTCTCTGACTCTCCTCCTCTGGGCCATTTTGCTGTTTGTGACGCGAGACAGACGGTCGCTGTGGGTGTGATCACAGCGGCCGACCAGAGGGCAGCTGGAGCTGGCAAAGTCACTCAGTCTTCCCAGAAAGCTCAGAAGGTTAAGTGAGCACTGTCCCCAACACCTGCCACCGCAGTCTTAAACAGGTGGAAGAACGGTCTCAGAACTGTTCGCCTCAATTGGCCCTGCACGTTTAATGATAAAAGACTGGTTGTCCTGGCTGGTGTGGCTCAGCTGGTTGGAGCGTCATCCCATAACCGAAAGGCTGTGGGTTCAGTTCCTGGTCAGGGCACACACCCAGGTCGCAGGTTCGATCCCTAGTCCAGGCAAATACGGGAAGCAACCAACCAATGTTTCTCTCCCTTCCTTTCTCCCTCCCTCTCTAAAAGCAATGAAAAAAAATGTCCTCAGGCGAGGATTAAAAAAAAAAAAAAAAGACTAGTTAATGATCACAGTGCATTATAAAACCTTCCAAAGGAAAGGACAACGCGTTGTGGACCACTTAGGTTTTGTGTGTGTGTGGCAGTTTTTAAGTTATTAGTTTCTGACATCGGTATTTTTTACAGAAACAACTTGACCAAACATCTGTCACGGAATTTTAAGACCCATTAACAAAGTTTAATGAGAACATAAATAAATATATAAATAACTCCACAAACCACAAGTGCGGACAAAGGTGTGGAGAAAGGAAAACTCTTTTGTACCGCCGGTGGGAATGGAGACTGGCGCAGTATGGGAAAGCAGTGTGGAGTTCCCTGAAAAATTAAAAAACAGAACCGCCTTATGACCCAGCATTGCCACCTCTGGGTTTATATCCAAAGAAACCCAAAACACTAATTCAAAAATATATATGCACCTCTGTTCGTTGCAGCATTAATTACAATCACCAAGAAATGGAAACAACTCAGGTGCCCATCAACAGATGAGCGGATAAAAAACAATGGCACATATACACAATGGAATGCTACTCATCCACAAAAAGAAATGAAATCTTACCACTCGTGACAGCATGGATAGGTGCAGAGGGTATTGTGCAAAGTGAAACAAGTCAGAGAAAGACAAATAGCCACATAATTTCACTTATAGTGGAATTTAAAGAACAATAGAAACAAATAAAAGCAGACTCAGATGCAGAGAACATATTGAGGTTGCTTGCCTGTGTGGGGTGGGGGTGGGGGTGGAGGATTGGAGGACTGGGTAGAAAAAGTGAAGGGATCGTTACAAAATAGTCACAGGGATAAAGTACAGCATAAAATATACAGTCGATACTATTGTAGTAACTATGTATGGTGACAGGTGGGTGTGGGAACTATCGGGGGATCACTGCGTATACTGTATGATTGTCTAACCGCTATGCTGTTCGCCTAAAACTGGCACAAAATAATACTAAATGTAAAAAAAAACAAGTCAGACAGTGAAAGACAAAAACATATGCTTTCACTTACATGTGGAATCTAAGAAAGCAAAACAAGTGAAGAAACAAAACAAAACAAAAATAGACTTACAGAAACAGAGACTAAATGGATGGTCACCAGAGGGGAAGGGGTGGGAGAACAGGTGAACAAGGTGAGGGGTAATAACACAATGAGTAATACTGTAAGAGGTTTACCTGGTAACAGCTGATTACTAAAACGATTGGGGTGATCACATTGTGAGGTCTGAAAATATCAAATCACTGTATTGTAACCTGAATCTGATACAATGATATAATATTGTGTACCAACTATACTCAAATTAAGAAACAAAAATTAAATGGCAATCGCACACACCCACAAAAATATCCATGGTTAACGGGTGCCCTTGCATTGTGGTGGGATCCTGATGTCCACTGGAACTGGAGAAGTCCAACTTCAAGCCCAGCTCTGCACGAAGCAGACGCAACTCTGGTCCCACCAAGGAATCTGAAGCCCTAGGACTGACCCACAGTGCTCCCGGCACCTCATCTGCACACACCCTGTGTGCCCCCGTTTTACTCCTTGTCACACACAGGGCACACTAGAAGCGCCAAGGTGTGCAGGCAGAGATTGCACTCTGGGGAATTGTCCAGGTGACTTCACTCCCCCAGCTTCTGCCAGAAGCCAGAGAGAGCAAGATGCCCCCTCCCCGCCGCGAAACAAAGGCCCACTGTCTTGTGCTTGCTCCAAAACTAAGGGAAACTTGCCCGACTAGGAGAACATGCGCAAGAGGTAAGTGCCCATGCTAATGAGCATGCAGGTGGCTGGTGTACCAGGCGCACGTGGAAATATCTGAGAAATGAGCAGACTGGGGTTGTGCGGGGGGAGGGGCGGAGGGAACCAGCAACCCGGACCTGCAGCGGACAATACTGGATGAACAGCACCATCTGCTGGCCGCAAGGTGCCACATCACACTCCCTTCTGGTCCAGGCCACGCGGTGAGCCTCTCCCCGCAGATGCGGAGAAGGCAGAGGCCAGAGGTAGCAGTGTCTTTCCTCAGCTGGCGCAGACCCAGGGAAGTCCCCTCTCCAGAGTGCGAGGGGACTCAGGGCACCCAGCGCGTTCCGAGGCCGCATGTCTCAGAGTTCTAAGCAAACGCCTCCTGAGGTACAGACCCTGACCGTGACTGGCAGCACCCTTCCGCACACACTGGCTCCCAAGTACACTCCCAATGGTTTTATTTAAACTAACTGTTGGTCTGTGATCCCCCGACACCGTTAGATGCACCCAGCATCGTTCACCTTCGTTCACCACCTCCCAGACGGTACGACTGAGCATCCTTTCTGCAGTGGCTGAATCGCCGCCTCCCACGGCAAAGGGCTGATGGGAGTGCCCTCTGGAGGTGGAGAGCGATAGCCAACGACCGTCCCCTTAGAAAGGGGTTGCGTGGGGACAATGGGTGTCCCCGCGCGATCCTCACCGTGGCAACCACCTCGGTGGCTGACCATCTGCCAGGTGCCAGGCATGTGCATAGGCTTTGCAAGGTCCTCTCGACCTCCCCAAGGAAACTGAGTCACAGACTGGCCAGGCGACATGCTCGAGGTCACACAGCCACTGCATGGCAGAACCAGGCTTCCAGCCCCAGCAATCGAGCGCTAGAAGCTTCCGTTTTAGCAGCTGGGTTATATCGCTTTCCAGAAAAAAGTACAGGCGTGTACACGTTTCTTAAGTGTCTTCGCCAAAAGCACGCCACCTGCAGTTTCTCACTGAGCCTTCCAGGCTTCCCCCTTATAAGGTGGGACGGCTGTGGCCCTAGTCTCCCCGTCACTCTGTCCCGGGACACAGTCCCTGGCAGGCCTTCCAGGCCCACCTACAATGGGGTGCCTTGTGGGGGGCGAGGGGGCACCAGAAATGGGAGAGCGAAGCCCCCCACCCCCGCCCCCGCACCGAGGTGAGCACTAGGAAAACGGTGACACAAAGCCCCGGGCTCGCCTCTGAGCCCACGCGGTGCTCGTCCCGTTCCCGAGCTTCCACGGAGCCCCAAGGGCACGCCTCTCGCCCTTGCCGGGTGCGCCCTTCGAACCCGGAGAGCTCAGCCAGGACGGCAACGGGCGGGTGACCCCGGACGCTGGCTGTGCCCAACGGGCTCTTAGCGTGGTTGGTTGGGGCTCCCTTAGGAATCCCCGAGGGCACCCCTCCCGAGGCGGAGGGAGGGGCCCAGGTCGCTGGGACGCCCGGCCCGCCCCTCGGTTGAGCCAGACCGGGAGCAAAGTTTCCCAAACTCGCGGGGAGCCGCCGCGGATTTCTCGGCCTTTGTTTTTCGTTTCACGACGGACAGTGAATTCCGACCCTCGCTGCGGAGCCCGCCAAGTAATTGGAAAGCAAGTCCTGCACTGCGGCTGCGGGTCTGGCGGGGTCTCCTGGTCAGCCCGCGCCCGCCGCTGGAAAGCCGCCCAGGCAGCTGGCGTGCGGGGCTGGGGGTCGCCAAGGCCGCCAGGTCCCACCTTTGTCCAAGTCCCAGCTCTGTCCTCCGGACGGTGCGCCCTCCCGCCTCCGCAGCCCGGCCTGGTGTGGAGTCTCAGGGCTCGACGAACGCGCCTGCAGGCGCCCAGGTGCCGCTCACTGCTTCCATCCCTTCCAGCCACCTGCCTCAGGCAGCGCACCTGCCTGGAGCCGCCTCCCCGCCTGCTCTCTCTCAGCCCTGGGCTCTGATTGCAGCCAGCCCCACTCTTCACAGACAGGTTTGGCTGACGCCTAACATTCTCCTCTGGAGACGAGCAGAGAGGGCCCCACCCCGCCTCCCAGTGGACGCCCCAGGGCACTGGCTGGGTCTCCACCCTGGGGTCCCCGCCGCCTTCGGTTCTGTTCATCAGAGCACTTGATGTTAAGTCCCCCACTCGCACATCACCCGGCAGTGACAGACCCAGAGGGAGTCTGCTCCCACGCCCCTGGTGTCCCAGGGCTCGCCTGTGTGGGGTCCAGTGCGACCCCAGGGGCAGAGGCCGGGTCTAGGTCACTGGCTCTGTCTAGAATTAACAGCGCCCTTGGGAAATGATCCCCGCCGGGTTGAGAAGAGGCCACCGCTCCACTCTCCCCACCACCACGACCACCGCCACCACCACCGGAAAGTCTCAGGAAAAATGTTTGGGGGGGGGGCGCAAAAAAATACCCAGAATTAATTTATAACAAATTGTGTGTTTATTGCCACGTTTAAACTTCAGTCATCTTCAAAGCACTCTCTACCTGATGCAGTGCACCGATTGAACTTACCACTTTTGTTGCCTTTTAGTGCTCCTACCATTTTTTTGTTTGTTTATTTGTTTCGCTTCTTCCATATTGGCAAAACTTTTCCCTTTGAGGACTTTTTTCATCCAGGGAAACAAAAAAGTTGCCCAGGGTGAGATCAGGTGAATAGGGAGGGTGGGGCATGGGGGGGGTCATGCTGTTTTGGGTCAAAAACTGCTGAACACTCAGCATGGTGTGGGCAGGTGTGCTCGTAACTCACCCATCATGAAATGGGCAAACTGGTTGAAAGAGTCTTCAAAAAAATTCACCGAAGCCAAACGCAGCCTCTCACAATAACACCAGTTGGTCCACTGATACAGATGGGTTCCCACAACACACCTAGCAGAGGAAGCCTGTGCTGCAAGTGGCCTGCCCTCCAGAAGACAATTTCGGTGTTTTGGGGGGGACCTCCCTCATACATGCATCATCAACCTGGACCAGCTCCCACGCCCTCCCCTCACCGAGGGATCCATGACCACAAAGCCTTTATTAGCTCTTTCTGATCCATTTAACTACACAAATGGCTTGGTCACAGCTGACTGGTCCCAAATTTGCCAGTTATTTTCTCTTAATTTACCATGGCTTAGTCCCCCTTAGTACAGGTAGAGGCATATTTGTTCCCAAACTCCCCTCCTGGGGCTAATCATGCACAGAACAAAACTCCATTGCAGCCGCTTAATGATTTCATTTCCTCCCTGGGTTTTGAAGGAGCCGTGGCTACAAGACTAATGTAGGTCCCTCTCTCCCCAAACTCCACGCTTGTGAGGAACAGGTGGAGCTTATGAGCCCCTTCACTGTTACCTCCCGGGTCAGAGTGGAGAAACCGAAGGCCTTTGCGTTCCGAGCCGGTGGGCTCCCCATCTTCTCCAAGCACCTGAAGCTGGACCCCTGTGCGCATCTTCTCTCCCCTAAGACTTTCCTGGCCAGTGATTCAGGCTCAGCTTCTCCTTTGCTCTGGGTCCTCCCGCCAAGTTTCATGGGGTTATTTTGTATCCACCTGTGGGACCCCCACCTGTGCACCTCTCAGTCTCTTCTGCTTGTCCTCCCCACCGTACCCTGCATTCCAAGCACGAAGGGCCAGGCCCAGTTCCCTAAATGTCCTTGTCACTCCCCACGTGGGCTTCCCCTTCCCTGGAAGATCCCTCTTTTCTTGCCAGAGCCTTCACTTCGATGTCACCTCTGCTGGGAAGTCGGCCAGTCGTCTCTCAAGCAGAGAAAATCACCCCCTTCCCTTTCGGTTGTTTTCACACCACATTGCATGATTCGTTTGCCTGACAGCCCCTCTGCTGCCTCTCCGGCTCCTTGAGGATGTGACAGAAGATGCACCTGGGTGTCCCCGGGGGTCTAGCACATTGCTGGGTGCAAATGCTCACTGAGTTCCATTTGAGTGAATGGCTCAGCTCATGTATGTGAATGCGAACTGTGTCCACCATGAATCTAAGATACTCAAAGGCCTCTCGTCTGTTTAGACTTCTCAAATGGTGAGGTAACCTGAACCCTGAGGCACACACAAAATCTGACTCAGAGACATTTGCCTCAGGGAATCTTTTTTGCGTGGACATAGCGCCATCTGGTGGTGTCTCTCAAAACAGCCTCTGAGTTGGGGGCGTGGAGAGAGCTTTGTCCTTGCTGAGTTGTGACGAGACCTGCCTGCTTTCCGCCTTCCACCCCGCTCCTCCTGCTGAGATGGGTGTTGCAGCCGAACCCCCAAAAGGCTCTTCTTTGCCACCAGGCCCTCCCATATGCCACCTGGACCCAGTGTTGTATGTGTCCTCACCTGCTGGACATCACCACTGTGGGACCTACATGATGACCTGAACTGAACTCATCTCCCGCAATGAACGGTGGCCTTCCCCTCTGGGCCAATGGCACCCCAGGACCTGTCTTCCACCCCCGCCCCAACCCCCACCCCATCCGGGTGCTGTCTCAAATCTATCCATGTCTCTCGGTCCCCTCACTTCCGCGGGGGCCCTGTTGCATCCTGTACCAGTCTGCCTTCATGCCGGTGACCACATTCCCTCCCCAGCACCCTGCACTTCCTGTCCCTGCATGGAGGAGACCAGGATCACCCTCAGCAAGGCCCGCACCCCCAGGGTCTGGCCTGGCCCCTCACAGCCTCCTCTGTGGCCCGTCCCTCCCGCTCACATCCAGCTGGAGTGGCCTCCTAGCATGTCCTCTGTCACACCACGCACAGCCCTCGCCCTTGACACCGTCGGGGGCTGCTGCCCCTCCCCCCCACCGCTGGTTAACACCCACTACTCATGCTCCTCTCTCCCCTCTGCCCTTCCCCCTCACCCGGCCCCCTTCCCAGTGTCTGCTGGCCAAGGCTCACCACCACCACCCCCACCAAAATGACCCTGCCCCCAGCCTATCGCTACCATGGACTGGTTAAGGGTGTGGGCTCTGGCTCCTGACTGCCTGGATTCAAATCCTGGCTGTGCTGTCTAACGACTGTATGACATCAGGAAAACCACTCAACCTCTCTGAAGCTCCAGTTCTTCACCTGTAAAGTGGGGTTAATGATTTTTAAATCATCAGAAATACGTCTGTTATCTCCTCGAAGTAGGGCAAGTTCCCATTCTGCAGCATACTGCTGCTTTACGGTAGTTGTGAAACTTGTGATTAGTAAATAATTAGTTCACTTAAAATGTGTCTCATCTGTCAAAATGAAAGTTTCGCCAGGACAGAGACGGGGAGTGTCTTATTGCCGTGCTCCCGAGGCGTAATCCAAGCTGAGACATAGTATAACAGGTGGTTGAGAAGGAGGCTTTGGAGCCAGAAGGCCAGGCCAGGTCTGACACTCCTCTGTCACCAAAGCAACTGCAGTCAAGGTGCTTAACCTCCTTGGTCTTCCATTGTCTCCTCTCTAATAATAACTGTATCTGCATCAAAGGGTTGCTTGGATTAAGCGCTTAGATATTCCTGGCACATAGTAAGTACTCAGTAAACATTAGCTGTTATTCTAGTAGACACCCAAATATTTTAATAAAACTTCCAGTTTCCAGTCAGATATGTAAAAAGCTTGGAGGTTGTCACTTCCACCCTGACAATAAGGAAAAACGCTGAGCCCTGGCCGATGTGGCTCCGTTGGTTGGGAGTCACCCCACAAAGCTTTTTGGTTGTTGGTTCAATTCCCGGTCAGGGCACATGACCGGGGTGTGGGCTCAGTCCCTGGTCGGGGCACACACAGAAGGCAACCAGTTGACGTCTCTCTCTTGCATCTATGTTTCTCTGCCTCTCTTTCTCCCTCCTTTCCCCTCTCTAAAAAATAAAATAAAATAAATTTTTTAAAAAGAAAAAAGCTGAACACACTGAAAACCAACAACTCTTTCTAGATCCATCAGAGAACTGAGCTCAAAGAGCAAACCGCTGATCTGAACTTTGGAGAGACAGGCGGTGGATCGGGAGAATCATGTCTTACCAGAGCAAAAGCCCAGGTGCAGAAACCTCCAGAAAACCAGTTAAACTGTGATTGACACAGTAAAACTGTGACTGTGTGGACAAGCTTGAGAGTTAAGTCGGGGGACAGTCTAAAGGAAGCCCCCACACCTCCTTTTACCTGCAGGAGCCTCACCAGGTTCATACAGTGAAGATCAGAGAAAAATCCTCCTGCCCCCGCCCCCACTTCCAGCAAGAGGAGAGAAAAATAACCATTTTGAACTATGTCCAGAGTATTCTGTTCTCCATAGCAAAGGTTGTCCTCAAGGGAAACTCTTCCCAGAGCCTACATAGCTGGGGGAAGAAAACTATTCAACTCTAGGATCTGTGGATGTCCTGTCTTTCCCGGGGGGTGAGTGGGGAGAGGAGGAAAGGTCACAGGCCAGGTCATAGGCTCACAGAGAGACTGAGACCCAATCAGAGGGCATAGGACACCCCGTCTTTCTCACACCTCACCGCCACTTCAGTAGGGCTCCTGTACAATGACATCGGGTTATAGCTGGAAGGACAGAGAAGCTCAGGTCCTGTTGAAGGAGGTCTCTAGGGACACCCAAAGACCACAGGGGAGACAAAACCAAGGACACCAGAAACCGTTTTAACTTCTGAAACCTCAGCTGCTGGAAAGAACAAACACAGCTGAACTCCTAAGCATGTAGAGAAAACTCCATGCTTAAGGTCTACAACCTCAGTTCCTTTACCTCACACTGCCTATCTGGCTTTCAGCGAAAAACTACAGGGAAGGATAACAGGTAGAAAATATGGTCTGAAGGCATGCAACAAGCATCAGAAATCAGGGTGCTATGCAGAGATGTTGGAATTATCAGGCTTGGAATTTAAAACAAGCACAGTTAATATTCTGAGGAGTCTGATGGACAGATGGGAAATGTGAGCAAAGAGAGGGAAACTCTAAGAAAAATTCAAATGGAAGTGCAAGAAATAATAAACGCTGTAATAGAAATGAGAAATGCCTTTGGCCCTGGCTGGTATGGCTCAGTAGATTGAGCATCAGCCTGCGAACCAAAGGGTCACGGGATCGATTTCCATTCAGGGCACATGCCTGGGCTGCAGGCCAGCTCCCCAGTTTGGGTCACATGAGAGGCAACCACACATTGATGTTTCTCTCCCTCTCTTTCTCTCTCCCTTCTACCTCTCTCTAAAAACAAATAAAAAAATGTTTTTCAAGAGAAAGAAAAATGCCTTTGATAGGTTCATCTGTAGATTAGACATGACCAAGGAAAGAATGAGTGTATTACAAGAGATGTCCATTGAAATTTCCCAAACTGAAAAGCAAAGAGAAAAAAAAAGCATGGAAAAAGTGGAACAGAATATTCAAGAACAGGGGCAATCACAAAAGGTGTAACAAAGGCATAATGGGGACACTGGAAAAAGAAAAATGAAGGGAAAGGAAAAATATTTAAACTAATAGCTGAGAACTTCCAAAAACTAATGACAGACCCCAAACAATAGATTCAGAAAGCTCAGAACATGAAGTAGGCTAAATACTGAAAAATTCACACTTAGGCATGTCATACCTAAACTGCAGAAAATCAAAGACAAAGAAAAAAAATTTTGAAAGCCGCGGGGTGGGGAAACTTACCCAGAGGAGAGTAAAGATGAAAATTACATTCAACTTCCCTTCAGAAACCATGCAAGCAAGGGGAGAGTGGAGCAAATAGTCAAAGTGTTGAAAGAAAAAAAAAAAAGCAGCTAGAACTTTATATCCTTCAAAAATTGTCCTTCAAAAGTGAAAGAGACATGCTCTCTCAGACAAACAAAAAAATCAAAGGAAATTGTCACCAATAGACCTGACTTGCAAGAAATATTAAAAGTTCTCAGAGGAGAAAGGGTATAAGTCAGAAACTTAGATTTCCATTTAAAAAGAAAAAGAAAGAGAGCAAGAGAAGGAAAAAATAAAGGCAAAATAAACGCTTGAGGGAAAACACAAACCACACTTCCCTTAGGAAATGCCCCCACCTCAGCCCACCCCAGTTCCCACTAGTGCCCCTCCGACCTTTCAGGGAGTGCCCGGCGTGGTTGGCAGCGCCCAGCGCGAAGGTGGCCTGTGCTCTGTCTCGCCCAGGGTAGAAAGCTCTGCGTCCCTAGAGGCAAGCCATGACGTGCTCAGCGTCTGATAAATGCATGAGTGAGTGAGTGAGTGAGTGAGTGAATGAGTGAGTGAATGAGTGAGTGAGTGAGTGAGTGAGTGAGTGAGTGAGTGAATGCGTGAGTGAGTGAGTGAGTGAGTGAGTGAGTGAGTGAATGAGTGAGTGAATGAGTGAGTGAATGCGTGAGTGAGTGAGTGAATGCGTGAGTGAGTGAGTGAGTGAGTGAGTGA